>BMAO01015610.1:0-27174 GCA_019973975.1 Trichonephila clavata
TTTGGATCTTTGAAAAGATTCAAGAGAATATATTTAATAGGCATAGTGATAATGATACGGAAGGAGGAGATAACTCATGCGTTCCATTCATGGCTTCAGCATTTACGAATCAAACACGTTGGAACTCTTAAACATTCAAGATATACTCCTAATATGAAAAAGAAAGTATTACATTGATTTGTTTTAGACAGTTAAAAACTGTCTAAAACAAACATTTAGAGCCAATTAAGATTGATAATGAGTTAGAAAAGAGATTATGATATTAACATTAATAGAAATCAAATGACTATCCAAAAAAGATAAATAACATAAATAATATAGATAAATAAAACAAAAAAATTGAACGTAGAATGGATGAAAAATGACATAATAGGCTTATAGTTTGATCGAAATATATCCAAAATTCAAAAATAGCAATGTAAACACAAAATTTGTTGGACAGAACTAAATTCTGTTGTGAAAAAATATTTTTTTAACCCAATTCATTCAAAAGAATAGTAATTCTGCTTAATAGAATAAGAAATAATTAATGAAATAATAAGTAAAAAGTAATGAAAATTTTAAAAATGTTTATCTTAAAAATGCATGAACATTTTTGTCACAATCTAAGAATGACATGATATCATATGACGTCGAATAGCAAGAGTTATCCAAAAATCATTTCAAATTTAAATTAAAAAAAGACTAAATAAATTTCAAAAAAATTTCTCTGCTAAGTGCATACTATCACTATGCATTATTATAGGATTCCAAATTTCACGCAACTGAGATTTTCTCTATTTTTTTGTGCACATACTCACATAAACTTTTCCTTTTATTTGTATAGATTTGAGTCAATTTTTTGAAACATAATCACGTGATTAGTTTGACAGCTGTTAATGAAATTATCGTGTCGTAATGAATAATTGTATCTTGTATTAACATACGAAATAAAGCCAAGAGGAAAAAAATCACAACAAAATTTTTTCCGTAAATCTAACACTGTAATTATGAAATACTTATTACATAGAGCCTTGTGAAAATTTCTATTATGTTCTATCATCTTTTGTTTAAATAACTGATGCAATATAATGAATTTGTAAAAGAATTCATGACATTGCAATGAATTTGTGAAAGAGTAGATATAAATATTAATAAGTGCTCTGTGTTTTTAAATTAAATTTGCCACATTTCCTGCAGTACTCTTTGAGCATTTTGTAAGTAATCAATTATTAATCATTATTTAAATACCAATATATTTTAAATTTTAAAACCCCCATTTTTTCTCGTTAATACTTTCATTTAGGAAAAACTATATATGTCTAACAACAAAATTTCAATTTTCTTCAAATTTTAAATTTAAAAGCACACATTACTTTTTTTTATCTTTTCACTAGTTGTAAAAGTTTAAAGTCTTTTTCACTTTCAACTATTAGCTTTCTCTCTCTCTCATATGTATATCTTTTTTATATATAAAAACTACGTGTCACAGTGTTTGTCCGCGATGGACTCCAAAAGTACTCAACCGATCATAATATAATTTTTCATATTATGTGTCATTTCGTTCAACTTAAAACATAGGATAGTTTTTATTTCAATTAATGATGCCATAATTTTTTTATTGCCGGAAATGTGAAGAATCCAGTAAAATCATTGCCAGATTTTGCGAATATTTCCGTAAGGGAATATTTGCAAAATGTGGCAATGCTCATGTGGTATGTGGAAGCAGATATTGCAAACAAAATGCACGAAAAATTAAGTGCCTGGCGTATTTCCGGGTGTGGAATCCGATTTTTGAGTCAGTTTCCAAAAATAACCGTAACTTTGCCGGATAAAGCCGGCCGGCCGTATTTAGACACACCATAACAGGCTTACATTAAAAGCGTTGAATCGTGAAAACTTGGACCCTGGCGTACTTCAAAATGATAATCCGAATTTGATACTAAAAACCATCCTTAGTTCAGTAAATGACTCTTTTTGTACATATTTTTTTTTTTTTCTGTTTTGTTTTTTTATTGCTGTGATTTATAATGTAAACAAAATCTGAAAAATAACCATAACTTTGCCGGATAATTCAGGATGACCATTTATAACGCAAACCGTGGAGGAGCTTACCCTGAATGTCTTGGTGCGGGAAAAGGGCACTTCTGTTGTAATTTGGGATGGTGAACGAGAGTTTGAAATTGAATTTTAGAAAATCCTGTAACTTTGCCAGATAATGCCTGACGGACCTAATGTTCCTTCCAGGGACTGAACTTGCCGGCTCAGGGGCACAAAACTAATCTTCAGTTGTATCTAGGGACGGGAAATGTGATAATTTGAAATCATATTTCAGGAACTCTACCAAACTTGTCGAAAATTCTGAATTAGGAGAAAAGGCATATGATTCGAGTCCCGCGTCCGGGTTTTCATTTTCTCTAGCGACTGAACTTGCTCACGCTGGAGCATCAAAAGTCAGCTCCGTGTGCATTTCGGAGTGTGAAATGAGAATCTGAAATTGAATTTTAGGAATTTCGATAACTTTGCCGGATGATGCCAGTTGACCGTATTTTAGACACACCGTAGCAGGGGTTTGCTTTAAAAGCCTTGGATCGTGAAAACTTGGTCCCTGGTGTATTTCAAAACGAATAATCCGAATCTGAGATATTCAGTCTGAGAAATAACAGTAACTTTGCCGGATAATGCAGGATGACCGTCTTTTACGCAAACCGAGGCAGGAGCTCACCCTTTAAGTCTTTGCACGGGAGATGGTTTAAGCGAGTCTGAAATCGAAATTAGGAATTCCTGTATTTTTGCAGATAATGCAGGGGGATCGGAATATTCTCGGACAGCAGCACCAGCATAAATTCTCGATGTAGAGACGCAAAAAGTGGGTCTTGATTGCATTTCGGAACAGCCGATCCGAAAAATTCTCAATCCAATTCAAGATAATCTCATATCTACGCCAAATAATGCCAGACGAAAGTATTTTGCACGAATTGGGGAAGGGTCTTGCTTTAAAATTCTTGAGGAGAGAGAAATGCTGTCCTGATGTTTTTCTGGATGGGAAACAAGAATAGTCTGAAATCGGATTTTACAAACTCCAGTAACTTTGCCAGATAATTCCGGACGATCGTAATGCCCCCTTCAGAGACTGAACTTATACAGGAGCAGGGGCATCGAAAGTGCGCACCGAGTGCTCCTCGGGGTGGGAACGAGAATCTGGATACGGATTTCAAAATCTTCCATAAATTTTCTGGGTGTTGCTGGAATGAGGTTAAATGGCTTTGCATTCGAGTTCCACCTCCAAATTTTCGATGTTACATACTCACGTGCGGGGAAACCTTTGAATCTATTTGAGTTAGCTAAAGAAGAGTTACCAAAAAATATTGTACACCTTTTAGTGATTAGTTGGATAAAAATATTTATTGTTATACTTCAAAATGATAATAACAATTTTAAAAATTGCAAGAAATCAACTTTATTCACCGAATGTAAAAATTAAATCTTCCTTTATTGTTACTTAGCAATTTCGTCAGTAATCCATGCATTAAACTATACTCAAACAGGAGATGAATAAAATGCAAAATTGAAACCTGTTGTTTTATACTTTATTTCAACCCTCCGAAATTGTAAACGAAGATTAATTTGATTGCATTGAATAGCTTAAAAACATTGTGAAATAAAGTATTAAAACAAAGCCACAGCAACGGTGGCCGGGTCAGCTAGTATATTTATATAAAATTTGGTAGAAGTATTTTTCATACTGTTCCCAAAGTCTGAACTATGACTCTTGAAACTTATATTGCAGAGTTGTATTCATTCACACATTTTAATAAATAACAGTAAAGAAATTTTAACACACACAGAAAACACACCTCCCATTCATTATTTCAATTGATAGTGACTCAAAATAATGTGAATTTCTCAGAAGTTCTAGTTCTGGCTGCGTAAGGAAATCTCTTAGTTATACATAGGCAAAAGAGGCGCTTCACATAAAGAATAACTATTTTAGATCTGTAACTGATGGAAAAAAAACATTTGCTTAAAATATTGTTTTATAATATTTTCTTGTCATGGTACTTTTTAAAACGGTTTTATATGCACATATATTCTGATTCAAGGGACATTAAATATAAAAAAACACTCTTTTATAAGACGCTTTTATGAAACCATGGTCCCGAAAATAGTCAGATATTAATTCATCCACTGCCAGCCAAATTTAAAGCGTCTTTTCCAGGGTGCCGTTTTATTTTAAAGAGAACAGGAAGTATATTTTACAAAATATAACAATATTAAGTTACTGATATGATATTGTAACTGCATTTATGGTAATTTTTATTAAAAAATATACTGTGAGATAACTTGCAGGTTATGTCACTGGATAAGATTCCTGTACTTAGAGCCACTTACAAGTTACCTCCTAGTGGTTTTTTTGCAATAAAAAATCTTCATATAGAAAGATTTTCTTTTCAATTTGTTTAATTTTACAACTCATGTTCATAATTTCATCTAGCTACAGTCAGATATGTTATGTCAGATTTTCATACAGATGTGTAATGATCCTCACTGCAGGGGGTGTAGAAACCACCGTATCAGCCTTATAAATGATACGGGGCCCAATATGTGCAATCAAAAAAGGTTGTATGTTAAGAGGACTATAAAGGGCCCACAAGGAATTTTTGATACATGACCTTCTCAAGACTAGCTACACCAGTGTCTCACTGAGTAAACCTAAAGGAGAGGGTAGTTATGTAAAGAGTTGTTAAGTAATTAAAATAGACTGATAAGTAATAAATATAGCAGACCTCACAGTAAAACCATCCTTTGGTACAAGAAGATTACTGTACCCTAGTTCAAAAAACCTTCCTACAGAATACATACATGTTCTATAACCAAATAAATAGGGGGAATAAAAAAATGAGGCTGCGTCAATTTAGGGCATCAATTATGCATTAATTTGATGGCGACGGCAGTAATATAGGTGTAGTTCTTAATAGGATCGTTTGTGATTTTAAATGTAGGGAGTTTTGTTCATAGAATGGCAACGCTGAAGCAAACATCAACAAGACCTATTTTAAATCAAAACAGCACAGCAAAACACACATTAAATGTTTTCATCAGTTATAGTTTCAAAACAAAACATTTCAGTTATTTCTTCTTGTTTCCTCTCGTTGCCACTCCCGAACAGAAGAACTTACCTCTCATAGAATTTGATAGTGCGCAACAACGGAGAAAGCAGCAACTATAATACAAATACAACTGATTTTCACTACTTAGAACATCTTCCTCCTACAATAAAAAAAACGTTGCGTATAAAGTCATATCAAATGTGTATAAAGCAAAAATAAAAGTAAGAAAACTGGATATTTTTGGCCAGTGTGTCCCAGCAACCCAGTACTTAGCATTGATTCTTGTTTTAAAGTTCATCATGCACATCAACAACAGTAAAAAATATTTTTTTAATTTTTGGAATACCTTCATATATATATGATAATTATGTTATTATATTATCATCTAAGTTTTAATTTTAATAATAAAAATTGATAGTTTATGTTTTTTGCACTATACAAATTTTTCCATTCATCCTTTCTAATAATTACTAACTCAAATGATATATGTAATCAATTTGAAATTGCAGCACTTACTACGAGATAACTCGTAGTTGGCAGTGAACGGGTTAACTGTAAATATTTTAATTCCTGCTCAAAGGTGTATTTCATTCGTTTATAGTTTTTGATTTTTAAAAATCATAGCAAAATAGATTTATAAAATAAAGTGGTTTTATTTTGTTTAAATTTGATCTCTACATTTGATCGACAATTTTCATGGGTTCAGTGAAAGCTGATCTTTATGTGAAGAAATAAAAAAAACCATTCAGCAAATTTATTTAACGTTTTATTTTACATGTAACCAGTGTTGACTCGATTGTTTGTTTCCCATTCAGAACCACGAGAAAGGCATTTCAACGTCATTTGCAACCGAGCAGTGAAACAACGGAATGCTAAAAGCGTTAAGTTCAAAAGTATTTCAAGACGTTATCCACTTTAATTGATAATCGTTAATACAAACTGATTATATATATATCTTCTTGATTAGAATAGCATGGGTATAAAGAGATATACATTTGTCGTGTAAACCAGCCATATTTGTACATTAATGTAATTATAATATGCAACTTAACACATATCAAACAAATAAATAAATAAGTTGTAGCGTAAGTTTTTTTTTTGTAATTAATTTTCTTCTATGCATAATTCTATGATTTTTTTTTTTTGACTTTGCGGATTTTATTAATACAAAAATATAAGAGAAGGTACCTTATCAAATATTTCAAAATTTTCATTAAATTTCATATGCGCATAAATTTTTTTTCGTAGATACACGAACTTGTCAACAAAGTAGTAAAAATGCTAACAAAGAGAAATTTAAGAAAGAAAGAAATAATTTGTAATGTAATTCCTATCTAAAAACAATCAGGAATTCTTCGTATGTAATGTTCTTTTTAGAAGATCGATTGAGTGTCGTGTGCTGGATATATAATTTTCCACCTTGAAATGCCCCCTTGTGGTGGTCTTCCCGAAGTAAGGCTTAAAAACTCAAATTCCTTGTCGGGTGAGCTTGGTCTTCTCTGGGTGGTAAATAAATAAAATGCTTAAATTAATGAATTTCAACCCTCATTTATTCCTCAATCAAGTTGATTATCAAATTTACCTGATTGTCAATGCTTTATGGTCGATTTGCTTGGAAAAAGTTTGTTTACTTAAGACTCGGGTACACTGTGTGTGATGTACGAAATATATATAAAGTTTCTCCTAATATAAGCATGTATCAAATTAAAATATCTTGAATGTGATCAAGTTGGATTTCAAATACTTTATTTAAGCTTTATTAGGGTGCGATGGTTTTCAAACATTTAAAGATTTTTCATTCCAACTCTTAAGAAAGTACTCGTTATAAGAGGTTGAAAACCTTATATGTTTTTCTGAATACTATTTCAGCCCGAAATTTTAGAAGTAAAAAGGCCCTAAAAATTCTTTCAGTAGATGTCTTTCCTGTATGTTTGTTAATGTAATAGTTTTTTTAAAATTATTTTTAATACCGAATGCAATAATTCTGAAAAACTGTATAACCTTTCTTGAAATTTTAAATAAATAATTCGTTTTCCTGTATTTTGGTGTCCATTTGAAACAAAAAGAAAATGAAGCTTGAATTATAGTAAAAAAAAAGTTACAGATTTGTTCTTCTAACCAATGACAACTAGGTTTGCTGATATTCAGATATATCAGGTTTTTAAAAAAGTTTTTGCAATATCCAGTACACATTTTTTTATTGTGGGCATTTTTTATAAATGAAATTTCTGATATTGTGTCCACACAATATACAGTTTTTCATAATTTTAAAAAACATTTTATATTATTCGACAGAGAACAGCACATGTAATTTGGCAATAAAGTTGATTACGAGAAGATATTTATTTTGGTTAATTTTATTTTAATTAATAAAAATAAAATATTTGAACTGTTTGAAAATAATTCAGCGCACTTTTAAATTACTGGAACTTTTAAGTAGGTAGTAAATATGAACTGAACAAATAAAACCATTAGTAAAAATATTGATATAAAAATTAAATATACTTGGAATATATCTTAAAATTTGAAAAATCGTAAGATAAAAACGAATCTAATTTAACAAAAAGATGTTGGATGTAATATTTCTAAAAAATTCTGAATTAGTTCTATTGGATATGGAGGCAATTTAGCAGGTACATAATGAAAATAAATAATAAGATTATATAGTGACACAATTTTGATATAAAAAAGTCAGCTAATTATTAGGTTAAAGTAGTTAATTTTTTAAAAATGAAAACGTATAAGATTTCTGAGTAACATTGAAAGTTTCTTTTTTCGAAAAATCCATGAACCAAATTAAAAAAAAATTAAAAGTTTAATTCTTAACTTAATTTTTTCCTTCGAAGAGATATTGGCGTGGGGGGCTTTGTCAAGGGAACAGGATAACAACTGAAACCCCATGACAAGTGACATCCCATTCTCTAAGCTTCCGCACTTCGTCAACAGGAGTACTTTGACCCTTCATAGTGGCCTCGGTAGCCTATTGGTCAAGGTAACGAACTTGTGGCCGGCCTGTCACGAATTCGAGCCTAGTGCCACTGAAGAACCGCCGTGTAGAGGAGCGATGCACTTTAAATCTATCGAGGCTCAAACATTCTCCTATTGAAGTGGTGTGGTAGTTAGGAGAGAGGGGAGTACCAGTTCAGATCGTCCCCGTCATTTGACTATGGTTCAAAATTATAAGGACCATCTCCAAAACCCTCGTGCAGCTGAGTGTGATTTTATAATATTCACTCACTCACTCACTTGAGCCTCTACATATTTAACATGTATCAGAACCTTTGCAAAGCGGGTCTTCAGTGGCACTAGGATTCGATCCCGAGGACCACGATTTCGCAACCAAGACCAATTGGCTTCGGCGAAGTTCATGTTAGTGCAACGCAACAGAACATTGCAAAGTTATAGGAGTAAAACTATTATTTTGAATGATAGTTGTGAAACCGAAGTTGTGCTCAATTCAAGCCTGGATTTAAATTTCTACGATCAACTTGAATGCACACTCTAAAAATACATTATTAGGTCCATTTTTAGAATCACCTGCAAAACTAAATGTCAATAAAAATTTTTAAGCATAAGTTAAACTAAATTGTCAGACACACATACGTGTAAATGTTTCAGAAAATATATCTTCTGTTCCAAATGTAGAAGTGGAAAATTTGCCAAATTTCTAAAGTTATTTTCAGTACGTGCCAAGGATGAAAAATAAAAGAATAGATTCAGAAATAAGATATTCCATTTTCTTTTTAAAGCTCTGGTTGGCAGAGATAAGTTACAGCATGGTAAACAACTGATAACATGCTGATAAATACCAATTGATAAGCGACTTAATCTTCCGTTTGAAAAATTTTTTTCTACTGTTAATGATAATATGAATTGTGTAAAAACAGTGCCAAAAATAACGAATATTTTAAATAATATACGGACTTGAAACCCAAAACGGCTGAACATTAAAATGACTAATGATTGATTTTTTTTTTTAAAAAAAAGGTGTTAACCTTGGATGCTAAAAATCTTGACACAAATTGAATACCATCTGCTCCCACGTGGCACAAAAAGGTTGTCGATAACATGAGACGGAAGTAAAAAGGAAAGGAACAAGGAAACAGATGAATATTTCGAGAATGTCTGTCAATATGAAAATAAACAAGACAATTCTTCGAACTTTACGTGTTGTTAAAACAACGCAATGAATTAAACAAGTAAAAAAGTTTCAATTCAAAAGAATATGGTTTAGTTGAGTACTATCAGGAAGAGATTACACCCACAATTTCTGAGAATAAAAAGGGCCTGAACTGCGAAATTTCGTTACATATTGTATCAGATCTCACTAGGTGAGTTATTCATTCCTACATTTTTATGTAGTTCTTTATTATATTCTATTATTACATTTTGCATGAGTTAATGCCTATGTAGAGATTTTACTTGAAACGAGAAATCTTTTCTTTAGTAAAGTTAAATAAATTAATATTAACTAATTGCGTTTTTGATTAATATTTCTCAAATATAAACTTTTAAAAATTGTTTGTGACAGTAGTTGGTAACAATTGTTAGTAACTATTTTTAGAAACAGTAGTCTGCGACGAGAGCCAAATTCCATATTAGTAAAAAAAAATTGGTTCAAAAATTAGAATTCCCGCGATGAAAATCACTGTTGTAGAAGTGTAATAAGTAGAAACTAAATTCTACACTAAAAATCCTACAATAGTTATTGGTAATGTATTTTATACACATTATTTTTCAAGCAAGTGGACAACCTTAAGATTTCTAAAACACTTTGATAAATATTTAAATACTTGGTTGAAGAATTTTCGATCTTTGAGTAATTTTCTTCCTCGCTCAAAACTTCCAAGTTTTTAATGCTTGTTGGTATAATAATTATCTAAATTTTAACAAAAACAGAAAAAAATCTCTATAATAGCAAAGCATACTTAAAATTGACTTTAAATTGATTACTCTTAAAAGGTGACACAGTGCGATTCAATTGACAAAAATTGGTAAAAAAAATCAAATTTTTTTTATAGCATAAACTATTTTGTTTTTTCTATTCTACCTACTCACAAAATTTGAAAGCTCTAAATTTAAAAAACGCAGAGTTGTGATAACTTTCACATCCTAAAGGCAAATCAAAACTTTAAACCTACTTATCTCGGAAAGATAAAACAACTAGTTTGCCTTCATTTAAAATGCTAAGGCTTTTTTTCTATTGTGCATAATACTTGGAATTTCCCCCCCTTTTTTGCTAATAGTACATGAAATAAAAGTTGGTATGCATTTTTCAATCAAAGTAATACTTATTTAAAAAATAAATGAATTTAGAATTTGAACATTTTTTTAAGGAGTTTTTAATAAGCATTCATAAAAAGAAGTTTTGTACAAATACCAGTCATGTTATCGCAAAACCCATTCCAACTTTTGTTGTACATTGTTTCACGTCAAAATTCACAAATGTTTAAATCAAATTTCATAAATGTACGTTAATTTTTGTAAAAGGAGTAGCATTTTAAAATCACTTCATTTCCATTAAAAAATTAAATGGTTAACTATTTATGAGATTTTGAGCACGAAATCTGTTTAACATCATGCATACACATAAAAGGCAACCAAAAAAAAAAAAAAACTAAGAAAATCATTAAATTAAAAAATGTTGTGTGTTAATCGGGCCATGTCCCCTTAAGTAATGAAAATTTTAACACATTTTTCTACTATATAAAACAATATTAAATTCAATTTTAAAAGGTAATCTTAAGATGTACTTCTAAAAATGTTTTTGCTTTCAAAATGAAAAGGCTGAGTAAACTTTAACTAAAGAGTCTACAGTTTAATTTATCATGAATTTACAACCTTTTTTTAAAAAAAAAATAGAGAGTATCTAATTAAAATTATCTGTTGAAATCACACTATTAAATATGAGTTTAGTGAACATGACCAGTATTCTTTTCTTTTTTTTAAAATTAGGAACACAACGTTGTTTTCGAAATGTTCCTAACTTTCATAAAACTTTTGATTGTATTACTAAGGAAATTTTAATTGAACTTGGAATTTAGAACTCAACATTTTGTAGCATGCGATTGGAAAAATATTTGCTTCTACTTTTATAATGTATCTTTCTCTGTAGCGAAATATTTTAACTGCAACATTTCCAATAAATCACATTACACGCAATGCAATGCAATTTACCAATATTTCACATTCACTGGATCAATATATTTTAAAAATTAGAATAAGAACGATCTCTGCTAGTAAGAAAGAAACTTCAAATTCTAATAAAGAATTAAATGAAAATTATGTATAGAAAATGAAATTCTATACATAAAGAAGTATGCAAAGAAATAAAAATTAGTCAGTTGACAAATCAGCATTAGCATATAAATAATTGTTCTAGATCAAGTTTTTTTATGACTCTTAAAAATGGGATTAGAAAAATAAACATTTTTGCTGTAGACAAGTAGGGGATTTTTTACTGGCGGTGCACTTCAACGCAACGAGAGAGCTATTGGTGAAGGACCTCAGCATTTACAGCTTCCATCAAGGAACGAGGAAGACACCTGCGCTGGCACCTCACACACCGAACTTCCACACCTTGTTAATTTGTAGTCTTTGAGTGAGTGAGTGAATATTAACGTCCCACTGTTCAGCTACACGAGGGCTTTTGGGGACGGTCCGCATAATTTTGAACCATGGTCAAGTGACGCGGACGACACCTGAGCTGGCAACCCCCTCTCCTAATTACCACACCACACCAACGGGAGGACGTTTGAGCTCTCGACAGATTTTACGTGCATCGTCCCTACACGGCGGATCTTCAGTGGTACTGGGATCGAACTCATGACATGCTAGCCACGATCCGATGCCTAGACCACTCGGCTACCGCGGCTACTTGTAGACTTTGAACCACGATAGAGAAAACGCGTATCTACACGGCTGGGCATTATTGGCCTTAAGCTTGAACTCATGGCTCACCCGGCCACGAGTTCATGACCACGAATATTTGGCTAATGAAACGACTAAAAAATACATTAAAAAACCACACACAAATGTTATAAATATTTTAGGCGGGCGATTTTAGTCATGAAATGAAAAAAAACACTATAAATTTTAATTTGCTTATTTAAAATTTATCATTCAAACTAATTTTATAGGAGTTTCAAAAATAAGATTAATTTTTTGATTATTAATTCGCATTAATATATAGCTGAAATATTTTACTAAAAATATTATTTATTTTTTACTGCTGTAGGTATTTGTTTAAAGAATTGAGAGATCACATCAAGCTTGACTATGATATACCAAGTCGTCCTGCTGCTCTTGGTTTCCACTGCCACCGTGTCAGCTGCTGGTTGCAATCCTGATTGCACTGGGATCCAGTGTGGCTGGCCGAGATGTCCTGGCGGACAGAACCCAGTCATGGACAAATGCGTTTCCTGCTGCCCCTTCTGTCCCCCTAAAAGTGTAAGTTTTAACTTCCTTTGCTCTAATGATAACTTATTTAAAATTGGTGCTAGTTTGATATCAAGGAGCAAGGCGTCAAGTTGTCGTTTATGTTCGCCAAGATGGGCGATAACATTACAATATGGTTGGTAACCTTGATAGAGTCTGGCGATGTGGTTGCCATGGGGATAACGTATATTAGAATTAATGTTTGTTTTTCAGACAATTTTAATTCAATTTCTTAAAAAATTTTCCATTTTTTGATTGCATTCAAAATATTTCATTAATAATATAATACAAAAATACAATTATTATTATGTGTTAATATTCATTATTTATAATAGTTTATTATATTTATTTTTTTCATATTATTATATATTATGTTATTTATTTACAATTATTATGTTTTATGAGTATTCTTATATTTTTATAATTTTTATTATATTACAATACGGTGATTATTCTTTTTATAATTACTATTAAATATATACAATATTCATAGAGTATGATTCAATTATAATTATTAATAATCATATAATATAATTTAATAGTAATTATAAAAAATAATCACCGTATAGTGATTCAATACTTTTAAATTATATTGTAAGATTATTATATACAGCATAAAATTATTAGTACATGTACCTTTTTATTATAATTATACTAATATTCATTCTTTATTGACTGATCTTGGTTGTTCTCAATCTCTTCCAATATTCTTCATTCGAAATATATTTTGTTTTTTTAAACAATTCTTTAAAATTAACTTCCTGACAAGTTAAAACTACTAGGCCGCCATCTTGGATTCCATTTCAGCGACAACAAGCGGTACTTGACGTGATTCATTTATCGCTCCAAGCAGCGCTTGGTGCCTTTCCCCGTGAAATCAAACTAGTTCCGATAAATCTACAGCAGACCAATATCAAAATATTTCCACTGCAAGAAATACACTGTATATGATTTAAAAAATACATGAAACCTGTAAAAGGCGCAAAACACTGGATTAATAATTTTGATGCACCGTCTGGTTAATTGGTAGAAACTTACTCTTCTTTTTAAATAAAACAATGAGTGGAACTCATTTGATACCATTAACTGCTACCCATTTAGTACGATTTCAAAAACACGCCAAATAATCATTTGACGACTAGTAGTTTTCTGCTTAAGTTGGCCGCAGCAAGAGATATGAAGCTAAAAAAATTCCTTAGGTTTAAAGGACAGGGGAAATGAAGTAGAATTATATAAATTGGAAAGATATAAAGTTGATGAAATAAAAATAATTTCGATTAGATATTAAACTGAAAACGTTGTCAAAAAAACGAATATTAGAAAAAAAATTAAAATATCAAAAATTATCAATCACAAATAAATAAATAAATAAATAAAAATTAAATAATATTAAACAGAACTCTCCTTTTCTTTCATATTCTTAAAAGAATATAGAGGTAATCACTAATAATTAATTCAATTTCCATAATTCCACAGAAATAGTTAAACAAATTATTACACGAAATAAGTTTCTAATACACACATAGTCCTAACTGAAAAGGATTAAAAAAAAAAAAATTCAATACAACATGAAATCAATAGGATTGTTTCAATAAAAAGTAATGGTCTCTCTTTCTTTACTTTTGTTCAATTGTCTATTTTTTAAGTAAAATGTAAAGGGAAAAATAACAGTAACACAACAAAGAAAATCAAGATTACTGTATTGAAATGTTATCTATCCTAACTTGGCAATAAATGAAAGTATTTGAAGTAAAGATATAATTCAAATTAATATTCAAAGAGCATCAATTTACTGAAAAAAATTTATAACATCTCATTTTAAGTGATTTCCACTGATTTCAACGCATTCCTGTCCAAGTTTTCTTAGATTCTCAAAATATGTCTTGATATCGTTTTTATGAAACATCAGAATTCATATTAAACTTTCTTTTATTGCACCGATTGACTCAAAACGGCGACACGAAGAGGCAGTTTCAATCGCTGAAGTAAGTGTAAGACACATGGTGTCATGTTCGATGAATTAGAAGCTTGTTCAGTCGTATTCATCGAATAATTTGTCAAAGAATCATGAATAATAAACAGCGTTCTAAGGCGTCATGCAAAATTCATAAGTTGTTTCGCCACAATTCCGATCGTTTTCGACGAATTGCGTCACGCAGACGGTGCAAAACACTCAAATAATACTTTTTGGTCCTTACGTATTAATGTCACCGCAGCCAAATTGCGCCACTCGAATAGCGCCATTTTCCACTTAAATCTGACTGATTGGATTGTTTCAAATAAAACACGTAAGTATCATCTCGTTGTTTTGAAGTCATGGCGTGATTCGCGAGGCTCAATTTTTGCGGCGGTGACGCTAATACGCAAGTACCGCTACTTTTTATTGACTGTCTGTCTCTGTAATATATAGATAGAAGTTTATAATTCAAAACAACACGACAATCAAAGCAAGTAATAAATACTAGTTTGAGTTTTGAATGCAAAGCCACACACTCACACAAATGTTGTTTTTAATAATTTGTCTGTGAAAGCTTTTCATAACATTTCAAATGTATAGCAAAAATTCTGTTGCAAAAACAAAATTTAATTACTATTTCGTTTCCTCAATTACTCTCGGTATTTATTTGAGTAAATTGATGAAATGAAAATTTTTCTCTTATTAAAAACAAATTGGTTTTCAGTTAAAGGAATGAAATAAATTCTTGAGTGACGCCAAATGTTCATTTAGCGAAAAAATATTTTTATAATAGTTGAAGCACTCCAAATACTTTTTGATCACTGTAATTCAACTCATTTAAAGATAATAACTTTATTTGCAACTGACTTATGAAAGATAGAACAGTTGGAAGAAATTCGTTGAGAAAAATTGCGATTGATTCGAAAGAAATATGCAGTAAAATGAACAGCCATTGATCCAGCGAGAAATCGCAAAAAATGTGGATCCTGATAAACATAAGCATGATAATCAGAAAAAGTATTAAAAACTCATATTTCCGATTTTAATGTTAAAAAATTCATCCTATGTGTCTAAAAGTGTTCTTTCTATCATATTGTATAAAAAATTTTTATATTTCTATTAAAATTTTTTTTAATAATTTAACATTACTATTTATAATACTTTTTTACTACTCATGGATAACTATAGATAACCCATGGATAATTCTACCTAATTCTAAATTTGAGAGGGCGGTTTTCTTAACATTTTAAATATACCTTTTCGAAATTCAGTATACTCGTTAAAACTATTATAAATACATTTACTTAATTTTATGCTGTAATTAATATATAGAAGATATATACATTCATTATATTATCTTAATTCAAAACATTTGTGATAAATTAAACTCAGCTGGAAGCAACAGAATTTTTTTTACGAAAATACTTGCTATTAGTACATTATTTTAAAATGTATATGTTTTTTATTTGACAAAATTTCGCTCATATTTTTTTAACTAATGCAAACTAATTTAGTATATAACGCGGTAAAGTAAAGCTGTATTTTAACTATGAGTATCAAATGTGACTAAAAAATTATTTGAATTATATCAGAAACATCTTCGAAATTCTAAGATGTCCGTACTTATTTAAGGTTAATGATTTAAGAAAGTTTGCTAATTAATAATTTATTATTATACTAGCTGACCTGGCCACGCGTTGCTGTGGCTTTGTTTTAATACGTTAATTCAATATTATCCTAAGCTATTCAATGTAGTCAAATTAATCTTCGTTTATAATTTGAGAGTTGCAAAAAAGTATAAGACAACAAATTATTTTAATTTTGCATTTCATTCATTTCCTATTTGAGTGTACTATAATGCATGGATTACTAACGAAGTCGTGGAGTAACAACATATGAAGATTTAATATTCTAAATGTGGTGAATAACGTGGATTCTTTGCAATTTTTAAAACTATTTTTGTCATTTCAAAGTATAACAACAAATAATTTTATACAACTAATCGCTAATCGGTGCACAATATTTTACGGTAACCCGTATTTTGATAACTCAAATAGATTCATCGGTTTTCGCTCACGTGAGCATGTAACATCTAGTTGCCCATTCGAGAAACATGGATTTTCTAAGTCCAAGTATTAAATGAATATTGCTCGGGTTTCAGATTCATTTATGGCCATCGCAACAGCCAAACGAATCGGGAATTGAAGCCTTTTGAATGGTATTAGAGATTCTGACGGTATCAGTGGAATACATGGCAACAGATTCCGTAGTAGCAGAACCGAATTTTCGTTTAAACTTTACGGTCAAAATGCTTGCTTCAAGAAGTTCCCAGTATAATTCTTTTGATGCTCAAACGGGCACCGTTGCATTATCTAGGTGAACTTAAGTTACGCAGATAATAACCAGGGAACCAACCGAAGATTATGAGGTGACATTCCTGATACATCTAGAGAATTCAAAAACTCGGTAGGAAAATTTACGGTTTTGTTTTCATCAACAATAGTGTCGATTGGTTAAACAGGCGTTGGATAAACTGGCAACAACTCTGTGTTTGGAAATTTATTTCATCACAATATCATTATTTTTTCTGATTAAGTAACAGGACTACAGAGGCAATAATTATCTAGATAATTATACAGTATATCCCCCCCGGATAGACACTCTCAATCAGTTCCCTTTGCCTAAAGAACCTTACAGAAATCGTCCGGTTATTTCATGCATTAGGTATTGGGATGAAGTTCTACTTCACTGTTTCCAATATTCAGTAGTTGGTTAGGGAATATTTGCTCAGATATTGCAAATGTGCTCGCCTGTTTATGGTCAGTCGAAGTGTTTCCACGTTTCGCCATAAAAACAATTGTTTTAAACAGGTGTTAATCTCGTGAGCAAAAGTAGAGTGTGTAATGGCTGTTAATGTCTGTCGCAAATCAGCAGACAGTAATACAACAGCAACGCCTAATATTCTCTCGTTGCCATTTAAATCTTGCAAAGCTCTATGTAATGCTTTGAGTGAATGTTTATGGGTCATGGTACATTTATTCCTGATCATGATTGAATCCATTTGAAATACTGTAGCCAATCCACTCTTTTTTTCAATGGTACACATTACATCTTGTATTTTATGAATGGCCAATGGCAGCTGATGCGGAATGTACAGTTTTTCCACCATCTAACAAAGTGACAACAATGACCGGAGATGCAATTTCCTAATGCAATCATATTTTCGCACAACTGCACCTGAAAGATTAGTTGCTATAGGGAATGAAAATCCCTAGGTGGAACTCGAACACAAAGCCATTTGACCTCATTCCAGCAATATCCAGAAAATTTACGGAAGTTTTTGAAATCCGTAACCAGATTCTCGTTCCCACGCCGAGAAGTACCCCGGTGCCCACTTTCGACGCCCTTGATCCTGTAAGTTCAGTCTCTGAAGGGGGACATTACGTTCGGCCGGCATTATCCGGCAAAGTTACGGGAGTTTCTAAAATCCGATTTCAGATTATTCTTGTTTCCCATCCAGAAAAACACCAGGAAAGCATGCCTCTCTCCTCAAGAAATTTAAAGCAATCCCCTTCCCCAATTCATAGAAAATACTTTCGTCTGGCATTATTTGACGTAGATATGAGATTATCTTGAATTTGATTGAGAATATTCGGATCGGCAGTTCCGAAATACAATCAAGACCTACTTTTTGCGTCTCTACGTTGGCAAGTTAGGCTAGTACTGCTGTCCGAGAATATTCCGATCCCCCGGGATTATCTGGCAAAAATACAGGAATTTCTATATTTTGATTTCAGACTAGCTTAAGCCATCTCAAATTACACCAGGAATACACTTTTCCCACGCCAAGACTTTGAGGTTGAGCTCCTGCCCCGGTTTGCGTAAAAGACGTTAATTCTGAATTATCCGCAAAGTTACTGTTATTTCTCAGATTGAATATCAGATTCGGATTATCCATTTTGAAATACACCAGGGACCAAGTTTTCACGATCCAAGGCTTTTTTAAGGCAAGCCCCTGCTACAGTGTGTCCAAAATACGGTCGACTGGCATTATCCGGCAAAGTTATCGAAACTCCTAAAATTCAATTTCAGATTCTCATTTCACACACCGAAATGCACACGGAGATGACTTTTGATGCTCCAGCGCAAGCAAGTTCAGTCTCTAAAGAGAATGAAAATCCAGACGCGGGACTCGAATCATATGCCTTTTCTCTTAATTCATACAATATCGGGCAAGTTTAGAGGAATTTCTGAAATATGATTACAAATTATCGTTTCCCGTCCCTACATACAACTGGAGATTACTTTTGTGCCCCTGAGCCGGCCAGTTCAATCCCTAGAAGGGGCATTATCTGGCAAAGTTACAGGAATTTCTAAAATTACATTTCAAACTCTCGTTCATCATCCCGAATTACAACAGAAACGCACTTTTCCCGCACCAGACATTAAGGGTAAGCTCTTGCCACGGTTTGCGTTATAAATGGTCGTCCTGAATTATCCGGATAGTTACAGTTATTTCTCAGACTGGATATCAGATTCGGATTATCCATTTTGAAGTACGCCAGGGTCCAAGTTTTCACTATTCACGGCTTTTAATGTAAGCCCCTGTTATGGTGTGTCTAAAATACGGTCCACTGGTTTTATCCGGCAAAGTTACGGTTATTTTTGGAAACTGACTCAAAAATCGGATTCCACACCCCGAAATACGCCAGGCACTTAATTTTCGTGCATTTTGGTTCGCAATATCTGCTTCCACAGACACATGAGCATTGCCACATTTTGCGATTATTCCTTTACGGGAATCTGGCAACGTGTTTTCCGGATTCTTCACATTTCTGGCAATAAAAAAATTATGGCATTATTAATTGAAATAAAAACTATCATATGCTTAAGTTGGACGAAATGACACACAGTATGCAAAATTTTATTATGACCGGTTGATTAGTATTGGAGTCCATCGCGGACAAACACTCTGACACGTAATCTTTATATATAAAGATTTATTTATTTAGTTTATTAAGAAAGTTTTAAAAATTACTTTTATTAAGAAAGTTTAGTTTTATTTAAATATTTTTTTAGTATTATTTTTAAGTATTTCTTTTTGTTTTTTTATAATAAACTTTCCACTATGCTTAGAAATAAAAATATCTATATTTTTTTCTGTTTCAGGCACAGGGATGATTCTTCCGATGATCGACCAATATCTCTTGCACCAAAGTTAACGATTCTTACCACGAATTCCTTTCATTACGATGTGTAATCACTTTAAAGAGCTAAATATTATTCCACTGAATTATCACCGTGTATTCTTTGCAATGGATTTCAATAAACATTAATGCAAATTATCGAATCTTTATTTAATTGATTTAACGAAGAATTCATGTATATATAAAGAGAGAGAGAGAGAGAGATGAGTTTTAAAACTATAAGAAAAAAATGTTCAGAAGTATTAAAATCACTTAAAAATTTGCAATTTATGTAACATCAATTCGAATTCAGTTTAAAAAATTAAAGCATGTGATGATAGAGTATCAGAAGAAAATGTCACAATTTAGTTTAGTAAATTATTATTTCTTTTATATTGATATTGTTGAAATTAATAATAAAAAGATGTCTAATATATTATACAACATTTTGTAGTGAATTTGGATAAAAAAAAGCAGATACAAATTAAATAATATTTATTGCTGTGAACAATAATACATCACTAATAGATATTTATTAAAACAATTTTTGATTTTTTCTGTTTTTTAATTTAATAAAAATTGGGACAGTTGTAATAAAATTTTGATTCGTCTTTTCTAAAACTCAACTTCAAATATAAACGGACCTATTTATAGTTACCTAAACTCATTTTTTAAAAAAAAATTCCTTAATGTTTTAAAGCAAACATACGGTTCTTAAGATAAACCGGGCATGATTTTTAGAAAGTCCTCGGGATGATAAAAATCAATTTATGTTTACGAAGAAATAACCGTATTAAACAACGCTTGTGCAATCTTGAAATATACACCATATTACACAGATGAGCAACATTTGAAGTAAAGTAAGTCACACTAAAAAATAGCTTTTAAATTTTAATGTATTTTTACGTCATAAATCTATATGGGTTAGAAATCAAAAAAGAAAGAAAAATTACATTAATTAAATTCATTCAAAATGCTCCTTAACAAATATAAACAGATCATTCGATTTCAGTGCACTTTCCTTTGTAAGTGGAAATTACTACATCTCGACTCATTGTATATATAATACATATGAATTTTATGTAAACAATATCTTGTTAGTTCAACTCGGAGATACTCAACCTGCGGCCCACTGGGCCTTTTTAAGTGGCCCGGTCATGGCCCATTGCTCTGAGAAATTCATTTATTTATGAAAATTTGAAAATTTTTTGTTAAAAAATCAAATTTATCAATTTTGCTTTTTACTGTCGATGTCATAAGAATGCGAATTGATATCCCACCCCCTGATTAATCATAATAGACAACAGTGGAGTATAGCGACCGTTTTATGAGTGGAACTAATTTTTAACTAACTTTCATATCTTGCAAGCGACAGATATATTCGAAGAAAATAGATTGTTTCAAGACGATTGGAAAGATCACTATTTTGTAATAAAAAAAGGCTTGGTTCAGCAATTGCTTGATTTGTCAAGAACGTGTATTTGTATTTAAAAAATACCAAAAACAGGAATCATTCAATGACACTTTTCCTTGAAGTGTTGATAAATAGGCTTTCTTGAATAATCTTTACAATAGCAAAAAAAGTGTTTTGTCATTGGTAGTGTCACAGCGATAACAATAGCACCCAATGAAATTTGTTATATCATTGGTAATCACATGAAACCGCTTACTGATGTTAAAATTGTGAAAGAGTGATTCTTAAATGCTTCCAATTTAGAAAAAATCAGTGACAAAAATTAAAAAATATAAAAAATAATAATTAAAAAAAGCAAAATAGTTTTAATATTTTTATCAATTTCCACACTTTAAATTTTCTATGTTATATTGCTCTTAAAGCATTTCTCCCCCCCCTTCATTAATCCTCATGTTGTAGCCTACGTGAAATAGCCATTATATGTATGCGGCCCGCGGGAAATAGCTAATATATGTATGCGGCCTGACAGAAAAAAGGTTGAGTCCCCTGGTCTAATTAATACATGTGAGTTTTCTACAATACCAATTTTGAAACTGTGGGGTACGTCTCCCTAGGGAAACGTGATAACCCTACGTGAGAAACGCCAGTATATCGAAAAATCGAAAATAAATTATTTAAAAAATTATGAATGCCAGATGTGATGAATATAAGATAGAGCAGCATAGACTAAACTATTATTCTAATGACATACACTCAAACCTGTTTTTGTGCGGTCTTTTTTTGTGCGATTTTTTTTTGTGCGATTTTTTTTATGCAATTTTTTTTTGTGCGGTAAATAAAAATTTCAATCAAATTGAACCTAATTGACGAAGTTATCAATAAAAAAATCAGTAGGATTGATCGGTCATTTAGTTTTTTCGATTTTTTATATGAGTAGTCCATTTCCAAAACTATTCGACATTCAAAAAAATACAAAATAATTACATCATATGCAAGCTCTTTCTCAGAGAAAGCTCTCTGTTTCAAAGAGAACCCGATCGTATGACAGCATATAAAATCTATGCAGGACTCCAACTCTGTCATAAATTAGAATGTCATTTTCTTACAATCGATGCCAATTCTGAAAGAACTTCAAAATTCCAAAAGGAGCTTCAGTCGTGCATATCTGGCTACCGGGGCATATACAAGCGTCTAGTGAAACAACAGTCGTCGCAAAAACTAATCACTGACTATATGGTACCTGAAAAAAAGTCAACTCTAAACGAGTGCGAGATAGTATCTTCAAGTGACGAAAGCGATTTTGAACCAGTTTATCACAGGAAAGTCCGCGTAAATTGTCAGACTGCGAAGGATAATGTTTATACGTTTTGAAAAGTTTTGTATGTGTAAAATAATCACATAATACTATGTAAATAAAATATTTAAAAATGTTCGCGAGTGTATTTTTTAAATCAGATTCCAAAACGTTTGGCGAAATTCCAGGTATGTACTAGTTATTTCGTAAGGTTTTGAGTTATTTTAAACGTGAGACTTTTTTTATGCGGTCCCTATTCACCGCATAAAAAAAATTTTTTAAAATTTGTTCCGAAAACTATATTTTATAGCTATTCGTGAAGTTTTGTGCAATTTTTTTTAATGCGTTTTCTTTTATGCGGTCCCTATCCACCGCACAAAAACAGGTTTAAGTGTATTTGTACTTTTAGAAATGGAAGATTGAGGAAATAGGAATATTTAATATAACCAAAGATTATTTTGCAATCCAGAAAGTGACATAGTACTTATCCTACTACTTGAAGGTAACTTACTTAAAACATTTACTATTTAAAAGTAACATATACAGAATAATGTCATATTTCGTAAACATTTCAATGAACGAGTGGTCTAGAGGTAGAGCCGCCGCCTATGTAACTGTTGGTCTCGGGTTCGACTGCTACCCTCCAGTTTTTTTTCATTTGATTTAAATTGACTCTGTGGAATTTTCCAGAGAGTTGCAGCGTATGCAAATTTATGTTAATTCAAAATCGCAATGGCCACCTTTTACTTCATGTTCTCCTATAGATGCTACAGGAACTACATTTGGTAATCTTGTGAACCGGTGCTTGGCTATACGTCTTTGGTTCATCTCTTCAATGCGTTGACACTCCTTGATGAAATCTGAGGTATAACTAATGTCCTTAACAAGTAAAGACTGGTATACGTCTTCTGCGACGCCTTTCATAAGATGAGAAACCTTCTCATTTTAGGTCATCTTCGGATTGATCTTATGGCAGAGTTCTAGCACACTTTGAATATAGGACTGTGTGCTCTCACCCGTTTTCTGTGCTCGGTTCTTGAGCTGGCGTTCAGCTTGTTTTATGAATAGTTCCGTCGAGCCAAACGCAATCTTTAGCTGTTCTTGGAATTTTCCCCAGGAACTAAGGTTTTCTTCATTATTTTCGTACCACAGCCTGGCGGTACACTTTAAAAGAAATAGGTGTTGACAAGGCACATGGTGTCATCCCATCGGTTAAATTTTGCGATTCGTTCGTATTCCTTAAGACACCTTGACGGATCGTCACCTGCCTCGCCATGAAAAATTGATGGTGCTCTGGCTGGCTGCACCAAAGGGAATATCGGGAATGTAACATTCAGAGTCCTGTGACATGTCTTTTGGAGTAATACTTATCTTGATAATTTGTACGGTTTCTAATTAAGGTCGTATTATAGCTTTAGCACCAAAGTGCATGATTACTACATTCAGCACATTGCTATTGTATTTGAGGGGGGGGGGAGTTACGATGAAAATTATGATCGAAAATTGGGTCACAAGCATTGAAAGTTTGTGAAGAACTGTTCTCTAGATCCTTCTTTTCAATAAAATTGATCTAAAATGGTAAGAAAAACTACTTATTTGTAGTTAGGTCCCAGTTTTCGGCAAATTTGATTTCTGTTTATACTTTCACTCAAAAATACTTCCTTTATTATATAAAACTCTAGAGTGAAAATTTTTTGAAAGTGGATTTTTTTTCAAAAGTAAAATTTAATCAAGGTGTTTTCGAAAATTTAAAATTAGATTTTTAAAATTCTTGAATGAAATGACAGAATAATTCTTTGCGAAATAATTTTATCACAGGCATGTAAGAAGTAAATTGGGCTAATATTGTAAATAATAGTTTTGTACATTTTACTTTTAATAGAATAATTATAAGAATATTGTAATTATAATCTGATAATGTCAGCTAAGCTTATATATTTTGCTTTTTAAGAGTCTTACTAATAGATTGATATACGCGTATACATAAAATTAACTAACTCCGAGTTTCATGAAATATAATACAGAAAAAAAAATTATGACCGTAAAGCTCTAAAATGACGCAAGCACAATGCGAGCATATTAACAAGCGTGGTTTATAGGAAGTTGTCAAAAACATTCTTTGTTCACTTATGATACCTCAACTGCTTATAATTTTGGTAAACCAGAAGCTGTTAGAATCATATGATTTCCAATAAAGGCTTTTCTGATTGGTCAGAGTACGCGGTTAAGGCAAGACCTCATTATCCTGTTTTAAAAACGCTAGCCTTTCAGTTGTTTAAGAGGTATAGTTATGATTATTTCCCGTTAGGTAAAATACGAATAATTTTCTCGCGAAGTGTTAGAGAGTGTGACAAATTGTTCTACAGTAATCCCTAATGGAAAAATTGCATGAAGTTTCCCTAACCGATGGGCAATTCAATCAGACTTTGTGAAACTTTGGCCGATTGAGAAGCCCCAAAATCGGTAGTGTGCTTATCCAAAAAGGAAATTTTTAATGAATATTTATAGTTGTGTGTGTTCGTGTCATAATAATAGTAAATATTTCAAAATTGAAATAAGGACTGATACTTGAATTGTGAATACGAAACCAATTTATTATTTGGGTTACGTTACTGAGAGTTCAAGACCATTATGGGTTGAAATTCTTCGACAGAAAATTTATTTGCTTTATTACACACACGCAAATATATATATATATATATATATATATATGTGTGTGTGTGTGTGTGTGTGTGTGTGTTTTAGCAGGTATATACCCGTTCTACGCAAGGATGAATAAAAAATATAACAATCGATGATGAAAAAAGTTTAAATAATTTAATTTCTAGGAAAGAACGACTTAGCAAATAAAGTAGCGATTCCAATAAAAAAAATGTGTCTGAATTACCCAGTATTTCACAGGTTCTTTTGTCAGTCTCTGTATAAATATTATCTAAGTCAAAAATAAAAAAAAACTGTTATTACACCGCTGGAGAGAGACGATTACAGCAAAATCAATTCATGGCGGATTTCTACCCAAGAAAAGAAACATGGCTGCCAAGATCCAAGTCTGTAAGTGTAAACGTTCTGAACATCCCGTGCTAAGAGAGTAAATGAGGCTCAAATAATTAGAAGAAAATTAATATTAGGAGTGATATGTTTACTATTTTTACATCAATGAATTAGATTATTCTAATACCTAAAAATAAAATTAAAAATGCTTATTAAAAAAAAAAATTTAAAAAAAAATATCACACATTTGCTAAACTATTGTCATAAAGTCCATCTTGTGGTAATCCTTTCTTTATTTATGCAGTATACAATTAAAATTAATATAATATTCCTTAATATTAATTGAGTAACGAGCTGTAATTCTTGTGGAGTTTCATAACATTATTTAGATCATTATTATTGTAATTTTCTGAGACACAATTACAATTCTATATCATTAATATTTATAGAAAAAAATAATCAAAACTATGAACAGAGTAAATATTTTTTTTAATAAGTTCTTTACTATTCGTATTTCATACATGTGTATGGGAAACTGTTTTCGTTTTTAAATGACTAATTTTTGATGTGTAACATCTTTACTCTCGGTTGCTGGATATTTGTTGGAGTGATTTCATGAAAAGGGACGGAAATGCGTAACAGGAAGTCGGGGGAAGCGCGCGCTGTTTGATTTGACCAATTCAGCGCCTTGGGGTGTCTCTTCGCTAGCCTCGTCTCGGGGTCCAACTCTACTAGCAATTAAGACGCCCGCCTACCGCGCATACCAGCAAGTCTTATTAGACTTCATCCAGAATGAAGTTGTGATTCTTACGCTCA
This sequence comes from Trichonephila clavata, assembly GCA_019973975.1. Lineage (NCBI taxonomy): Eukaryota > Metazoa > Arthropoda > Arachnida > Araneae > Nephilidae > Trichonephila > Trichonephila clavata. The sequence continues at coordinate 26,186 of BMAO01015610.1, forward strand.
AATGTCAAAGTCTCAGGGCTCGTTGTGTGTGAAATCTGAGGATATATTTATATATGTGTAAACTATATATCAATTATATTTCTTGTTAAGCGTCTGACAAAGCTCATCATTCTTAAAAAAATAGGAGTAAGTAATATGGAATTATTTAAACAAAAATTTAAGTGCTTATCATTTTCATACTTTGAGGTTAATTCCTGTCGCTGTCAATATAATATTTTTAATTGTGATTAAAAAGATTTCTCGATTAAAAAAAACTAATTAAGTAAACGGGTATTTTTGATTTTCTCTAATATTTCTAATTTTTAAGCATGCGCTTGACGGTGTCTCTTCGCTACCCTCGTCTGGGGGTCCAACTGTAGTAGCAATTAAGACGCCCGCCTACCGCACATACCAGCAAGTCTTGTCATTTTGGTGGTCGCATACATTTCTCCGAATCAAACAGTTAAAAAAATTAAAGATTTCCTGCATTTTGTACTTTTACCGTATACCGAAGGTGGTTCTGCTCTTTTTAAAAAAAAACTATCACTCGCTTCCCATGATTTTGAGTGGTGATTTTAACGTTAACTTCAGTTTGCCAGAAGCTGAGCCGCTCATAGCTTTTCTGAAAGAACTCAAGCTCGAAATGAACACTAATCGAAATGTTTCGACAACTAACAGTGGTACTGTTATTGACGCCGTTTTTCAACGACTTTTAAATACTTTGAAATAACAAATATATGCGTCATACTTTAGTTTTCATAAATCTATTGTCTCCGCTCTTCCCCAAATTGAACAATAATAAATATTTTTGATAAAAATCTGCATAACTCCTTGTGTTAATTAAATAAAATTTTCATTAAAGATATAATTATTCGATATAAAATTATTTCCAGTCATAACCGATTCATCTCTTTCAGGATTAAAGTCACTATTGCGTATTTGCCATGATAACAAGTCAGATGTTACTTATCATATGTGACTACTGTAAGACTCGTTTCTTTTTTTTTCCC
>BMAO01015611.1:0-216410 GCA_019973975.1 Trichonephila clavata
AGCTTTCCTTAAGGGAACTATTTCAACCCATTTAGAAAAATTATCGGTAATTACTAAAATAAATCTATAGCTTCTGACTAGTTGCAGGGTATGGGCCTAACAATCTAAAGACACGATTTCATTCGGAAAATTCGTTATTATGGGAATTAATTGACCAGCTGGTAATCCGTTTTATAATGACTTTTTGGCACTGGTCGCAGGTTGCTACATATTTATAAATGTATTTCCTCATGTACGGAAATAACACGCGTCCTTTAATTTTAAGTAGTTTTCTTTTTGCCTAGATGACCTGCCATAGGCGAGTCATGAATTCTCGCATAACATCTTTACGTAATGTTTTAGGTATAAATACCCTTAATTCACCTAGTGTGGTTGTATACTTTGCATAATATAGCAAACCGTCAACGATTTTAAAGTCATTGGACCAATTTCTGCAGATCGATTCATTAACAGAACTATCGTCCGGATTTTCCAAAAACTTCATAATGTGACCTAGCTCCGGGTCATTTCTCTGTTCCTCTTAATTGTCTCTAGAAGATAATACTAACGATCTAATCACCGCACAAGACACTTTTGGTTCCTCATTACTTTCTAACGGTTTTAGACAACATAACAGCCACTTTTTCCTTTTTCGAATCCGGAATGATTAACGATTTTTTAACAAAATCAAAAGTAATCCCTGCAGTGACATAAAATCCACACCTATGATGCATGGATCTTTCTCTCAGCAATCACATGAAATTTCCATAATTTCGAAAATTCTCTTATTTTAATTTTCAACTCAACTGTGCCTAAATTTCTGCACTGTGACCCTTGAGCTGTAACTACTTCAGCTAACGATTTTTTTAAGGACAGAAAGAAAATACGACGGTACGTTTTTTCTGAAATAAATGACTTTTCCGCACCTGTATCCCAGAGCGCTTTTAAAAAAGTATCATTCAACAAAATCGGCACATACGGAAGTTCAACTGTGATAATCTCAATGAATTAAGTCTAATTCTATTAGGAGGATTTGCCTCATTACGATCTCTTTGAAAGTTTAAATTGGCATTTCTTTGCCTTTCGCTGTTGCAATCAACACGCCTCCAATTCGTTTTGCTGAATCTCATTAGGACCCTTCCTAACCACCATCCTACGGTTCTGATACGTCTGTTCTCTGATTGACTGATTGTATCGATTTCCACCCTCGAATCCTTGATTTTGATAATTACGACGAGGAAAATTATTCGCACCCTGCCTAGTCCTCTTTGATCATTTTGACTATTTCCGACCCCAGTATCTCTCCGTTTCTATTATTCCTTCTTTCCTCAGGATTCCTACTCACATCCCAACTTCGTCTAGCAAAATTATTACTCGAACCCTGATTTTCCCTGCAGTTATGACGTTCCTCATACCGGTCTACCAACTCTATCAATTGAGTTTTCGTTGTGGGTTTCGAACTTCTAAATAATCCATTATTTGGGGTTCTAGTCGCATTACTATGTGATCAATCAACTTTATCTCATCATAATTTAATTCCAAGTTTTATGTAATTTTAACATTTGAAAAATAAAGTCTGACGGGGCTTGACCTCTCCGTTGTTTTGACGAAAAAAACTGAGCTTCTAGCTCTGATTTATTCCGTATTACCGGAAAACTGTCTGACAATTTCTTTTTAAGTGTTGCAAATGCAGTCGCTTCTTCATTTACACACTCGAACCCAATCACATCAAACCAGTCTAACGCTCTCCCAACTAAATGACCTTTTAAATATGCACACGATAGATTCGCCGGTATTTCATAGTAAGCTATATTATCATCAATATTATTTAAAAACTCAAACACATTTTCTTTACCCGAAAAAAATAACTCCGGCAAAACTCTAAATCCTGCACCTGCTCTTAATTCCGGTATTTCGTTTGGGCGCCAGTGTCGTAGTCTCCCACTACCCCTTTGCATATTATCTATGTTAGGATATGTAGTATTCATCATTAAAGACTACTCAAATAATAAATCACTTATTTATTATTTCTTTAAGACACAATTATACAATTAATAATCAACTTTAAGAACAATAAATTATCATGGAGTATTATCAGCATTCAATTATGGACGACGGAATACTAACTGATATCATGAAGGGAAATAACACGTACAATCAAACTACACATTTAAATTTAAACCGCAAAAGTTACAGACCTGAAATCTTCTTCAGTAGGAACCTGGAACAAGTAGAATTTATAAGTGGCTGTAATATAGGATATCTTCAATAACTTCTGATCCGCCTTAAATAATCTTCAAAATTCACTTCATTCAGCTAGACGGATAAAAAACACCTTCTTGGACAACGACGTAGTTTACTTTTTAATCTCAAACACGGAGTTCTACTCTATCAAACCGCTTAGTCATCCTTTTTCTCTTCATTTCATTTCTCCCTTTTATATCTCTTTCGAACTCGCTAAACACGAAACTATTTTATTTACATAAGTCACACTTCCAGCTCTCAGTGGGGATTGGTCAAAATAAATACAATTTAAAAGTTTATGAGAGAAGGTTAGTGAAACGCGTAAGCACCCGTCACAAATTACAGGGGAATTATTATTACACACACACACCATATATATATATAGTTAATATTCTCTACTGTAGAGAGATGAACCATCCATAATCACTATAACTGAAGCATACAAAAACAGAACTCGTAATATATACCGGATCTTAGAATTTAGAAAAGATATATGATAGATAGATAAATTAATTACAAAAGTAATATATATATATGTATATTACTTTGCATTTGGATCCAGAATCTGGCTATAACTTGTTCATTGTACCCAGAATTAGCGCGGGCTCTGCTTTTTTGAATGCAATTTTTAGGTAAGTTATCTTTTTCCCATAATGGATTTAAATTTTCTATCCATTATTTTCAATAGGTTTTTGCTCAGTATTATTAACAGAAAGGGGGGAGGTTGACTAGCCACAAAGAATGTTCAACCTCACTTTTATAAAAATTATTTTACATATAAGCTGTCCTAAGTCAGCAATGTTTATAATACTGTAGCTTCCATTCTTTAATATTTTTTTATATTTATTATTATTGTAATTTTTCATATTTCCTTTCAAATTATATTGTCTGGTTATTTTGCAATTTCAATTATTTTCAGTTTTGATCATATTTATTCATCTCTCTCTTGTAGAGAGATTTTGATTATATGTATATGTATATATATATTAATTTTTCATATTTCTTATTAAATTCTGTTGTCTGGTTATCTTGTAATTTCAATTCTTTTGAGTTTTAGCATATATATATATATATATATTTATAAATTACATCTAAAATTAAATCCACTGTACCATTTTAACTTTTATTTTCCGTTGCATCTTCAAGTATTAAATTGATTATCCACTTTAATTGAAGAACAGATGGCCCTAAACAGAACTTTTATCCCCGACCATTAATTTTTATTACCTCGTATGTCATGCTTAACTTTCAAATATATCTCTTCAATAAGAAGTGTACTTGAGAAACATCTGCGTAAGTGGAACTATCCACTTATATTTAACGCGTGTCCGTTTCTCTCTTAGAATCAGATGCCGAAATGTTTTCGTTAAATAAAAATCATTTTTACCAAATGGCTTGATGTTAACTCGGAAACACGACAGATATATATATATATATATACGTGTGTGTGTATGTATATATATGAATATACATACATACATACATATATATAAATGTATATCCATATATCCATACATACGAGGACTATTTTTTAAGTAAGGTCCGTTTGTTTTTAAAAAATAACGAGAATATTTATTTTTAAAAAAAACCTTTATTTTAGGATTGTACATATTTTTGCCTATTTTTCAATATAATGGCCGATTTTATTAATGCACTTGCCATTGCTTGAAACTACGTTTTGAAAACCCTCTTCAAAGAAGTCTGCCGCCTGGTCGGACAGCCAAGAGTTCACGGCCACTTTCACTTCTTTGTTGCAACTGATTTTGTTGCAAACAAGATTTTGTTTGAGCTACCGGAAAAGTTGAAAATCACTGGGAGCAAGGTTTGGGCTGTATGGTGCATGCTCAGAAAACCTCCCAGCCAAAAGATTTGATTAAGTCCCGAGTCGCTCGAGAAGTGTGGGACTTTGCGTTATCGTGGAGGAGCAGAACACCTTTGGCAGCATGCCTCGCCGTTTGTTTTGCAATGGTCTTCGGAGCTTACGTAGAGTTGCGCATTAGGCACCAGGCGGCAGACTTCTTTGAAGAGAGTTTTCAAAACGTAGTTTTAAGGTATGACAAGTGCATTAATAAAATCGGAAACTAAGTAGAAAATAGGCAAAAGTACGTACAATCCTAAAATAAAGGTTTTTGAAACAAAATATTGTCCTTATTTTTTTAAAAAACAAATGGACCTTACTTAATTAACGGACCTTACTAATACTTAAAAAACGCCCTCGTACATATATATGTGTATGTACACTGGTGTCCAAAAGTTAAGCATAAATCATAAAATGAGAAAAACATGGAGTAAATATTCGTAAAATTATTCCAAATTTCTTGCGGATATTGATTGGGGGAAGAAGAAACATTGGGTTTATGCAAAACTTTTCAGTCGACTACGTCCTGCGTGAAACACCGGTGCATGTCGGAATGCGGAGAAACCGATTCACGCAGCATAGGCAGTTCAAACAAGTTTCGTGCAAGTGCTGTGCGAAGGAACGTTGTTAACCATCAAACAAGGTGAATGATGGCACAAAGACGCCAATTGGACATGTTTACGAAAGGAAGAATCGTTGGAATGCTGGAATCCTCACAATCACAAACCGAAGTGTCTCGAATTCTGAATGTGGACCAGTCTGTGATCACAAGACTGTGGCAGAGATTTCAAAGAACGGGAGATGTTACCCGACAACCAGTATCAGGTCGACCAAGAGTCACAACCCCCTCGCCAAGACCGATATCTGGTAATAAGTGCGCGACGTCACAGGGGAAGTACTGCCAGAGGACTGGGTTCGACGCTCACAGTCTCCACAGGAATACGAATTTCGAGACAAACTGTTTACAGGAGACTCAATCATGCTGGCCTGTATACCAGAAGACCAGCAGTTTGCATTCCTTTCACGTCTGCGTATAAACGCGCTCGTTTTAACTGGAGTTTAAAACATCAACATTGGAGTGTGGGAGAGTGGGCCCATGTGATGTTCAGTGACGAGTCCCGGTTTAGCCCGAGTAGTGATTCTCGGCGGGTAAAGATATGGAGAGAACGTGGAACATGTTTCGAACCAAGAAACATAAAGGAATTTCCATCAAGGGGAGTAATGGTATGGGCAGGCATCATGATGGACGGCCGCACAGACCTCCATTTCTTTGACACGGGGTCTGTGACTGCTCAAAGATACAGAGACGAAGTTCTTGAGTCTTATGTTCGCTTGTTTCGAGATGCTGTCGGTCCTGACTTCATATTCATGGATGATAATGCACCATGTCACCGAGCGGTGCTGATTGATGACTTCCTTGAAACGGAAAACATCCAACGTATGTCGTGGCCTGCGAACTCCCCTGATTTAAATCCTATCGAGCATGTATGGGATATGCTCGGGAGACAAATTGCTGCCCTTTCGTACCCACCAAGCTCCGTTACAGAACTGAAGAGAGCTCTCCAAGAAGCTTGGAACCGTTTGAGCCCACAACTCATTCATCATTTCATAGCAAGTATGGTAAATCGCTGTGCAGCGTGCCTGGCTGTCAGAGAGGTGACCACACGCCTTATTAAACTGCAGCATCAATATTTTATTTAATGTTTTCTTTCATTTTTTTCTTTAAAGTCTGAATCCTTGCTATGCTCAGTTTTCTTTCAAACTGCTACTTTGGATAACAAAATTACTTATTATCATTCTTTTGAATTGCTTCCTAAGTTTATAACCATTTTACACTCGCATATCACGTTTCCCGCCATTCTGATTTACAGTTCCTTCTTTATTCACATAATTATCAATTATGCTTAACTTTTGGACATCAGTGTATGTATATATGGATGCTGCAATATCATAAACATTGCGAATTTAGGACAGATCTTATATACAAAATAATTTATATAAAAGTGGGGTTTAACACGTTTTTTGATCAGTTAACCTTCCCCTTCTCTGTTTATAATACGGTGCAAAATCCTATTGGAAATAATGGACAGAATATCTAAGTCCATTACAAGAAAAAGGTAACTTGCCTAAAAATTGCACTAAAAATGCCCGGCCTGCGCTAAATCTGAGTACAATAAGCAAGTTTCTGTCAGATTCTGGACCCAAATACAAATTTAAAGCACGAAATTGGCTGAATAGTAGCATTTAGCAAAAGCAAGATTAATAGAAATAAAATAATTAAATAGTATGTGTATAAAAATACTACCGTTACTTGAGTCACAGTAGGGTTATAAATGTATTTAAATAATTTTATTTCAAAAAAATATTATTGTTGAAGTAAAACTAAGAGAATAAGTAATTTTATATAAAATTTGAATATGCAAGTAACAATTTTTTTTAAGGAAAATGATAAATTTATAATATTAAACTATAAATATTCCAAGGAATTTAATCCTTATTATATAGAATTTCTATTTACAACTAACTATTAATAAAATTAATTGGGTGTTTTTGAATTAAGCAATATTTAAGGAAAAATTTATAGTTTTTAATTTTTTCTGATCTTTTCGAAACAAGCAATTGATTGTGTTGTATGTAATTAATAATAATACTTCTGAATATAGAAACATGGGCATTACTTTCCCAATGAGGCACCTTTAAAATACTGAATTTAGGAGAAAAGCGACTCACTCACTCAATAATCACGATATCTCTGGAGCTATTAGACCTACAGACTTAAAATTTGGTAGGCATGTTCCTCTCATGGAGTAGGGATCCACTAAAAACGGATTTTGCCAAGGGGCGTTTCACAAGAGCTTTAAAGGTCGTTAAAGATAAATTTTCATATTTTTGAACTATTAGACCAACAAAGTTAAAATTTGGTTGAATCGTTCCTTTCATGGAATGAAGTTCCACTATAAAAAAAGTTTTTCGAAAATAAACTCCTAAGAGACGTTTTAGAAAAATATTCCCGTTTTTGAACTATTAGACCTACAATTTTTAAATTTTTGTCGCCCTATTTCGTAGGATTTTGTTGAATATAGTTCCCTAAGAATTGGTTTTATGGAAATTAACTCCTTTGGGAAGGAACGGGAATTTGCTTGGACGTATTAATAAACAAAATTCCGTTACCGGATTACTACGTACCGTAATGAAATTTTGTATGCATGTTACTTTTGTTGAACAGAAATCTACTAAGAAAGGATTTCACCGAAAACAGCTCCTACGGGGAAGCAAAGATATTTTGCGGCGTTTTGATAAAAAAAAAAAAAGGAATACCCGTTTTCGAACAACAAGACGAGCAGTAATAAAATTTGGTATGCATGTTTCCTATGTTGAATTAAATTCACTAAGAACGGATCGTTCAGAAATTGACTTTCAAAGGCAATTACTTGAGCTTATTGATAAAAAAGATTCCGTTTTTGAACTATAAGATTTAGACTTAAAATTTTGCAAGCATGTTTATTTAATTCAGAAGAGATCCACTGAAAATGCGGAAATCCACTTGGGGAAGGAGTTACGACAGCGTGAAAGATAACACTACTTCAATTTTAGAAATTATTATTTAGAAGTTCTGACCTTTTGAAATCAAGAGACGAGTGTTATAAGAATATTTTTCCGTGTCATCGAATTCTTAATGCTTAGATATCAATAATTTATACATATATTAAATGTATATATTCATATAACATCATGAAATACTCAGCGAAGAGGGCTGGTAACGGCTAGTATATATATATATAAACCAGTTTTTGTATATATACAGAAAAAAGTACTTATACAATATTTACACCTTCATCACGAAATCTCGGGAATTAATAGATCCACAGACTTGAAGTTTGACATTTCTATTCCTTTTGTTAAGTAAAGATTATCTAAGAATGGGTTTTGAGGGAATCATATCCGGCTGCAGCTTAAAAGATAAGACTTACATGCTTGATTTAGATATTAATTGACAGGTAAACCGGGAAATACTTGGTAATTCAGCTATTTTTTTTATTTCATTAAACAACTTTATTTGCTGATTCGTACTTTTCTCGAGTTTAATTTGCAAGTTTTACCTAAAAAATTTAAGTTTTAACTTAGTTTAAGTTTGAATTCAATAGATATCTGCTTTATCTTTTCATCTCAGTTTTTATACTTTTCAGTTCTCCCGAGAGAAAAACGTGTATGCCTCTTAATATATACACGTATGTTTTATGTTCTATGGAAAAAGGAATCTTCGTTCACTATACTCCTTTGAAATTTAACATGGATCTTGATGAGTTCTAAGAAAATACCTATAAATGTTTACAATAAATGATCAATATGAATGAATCAAGTATAATGATTTTTCTTCAATTCTCTTTTGAAATGAAAAATTTATTCTGTTATGGATCCTTTAACACACTGTCATTCTGCTTACCTATTATATATAATGTAAAAATAAATTGTGTAAAGTACCCTTATACATATCGCTATCATTGTTTCTAAGAAACTGTAAGAGAATTGTCACTTATGACTTCGAAAAGTATTCTTGTATTATTTTCTAACAAATATTATGATGTCCTTTTGAGTCTATTAAAAATCGTCGAATAAAAATAAAATAATGTTTTAGACTAAGCTTTGTTCATTAATTGATACAAAAAAGTACTTAGATTACATTTACAAATATCATGTTCGTACCCAATGTTTATATGAAACGTTGTTTCATATAAAGCATTCCTTTAAGTTTTAGGAGTGTCCTGGAGTGGCAAAGTAATATAGCAGGATTATAAAAATTAAACTTTATTTCCAACACAACAATCAACAACAAATAAATAAGTTCGGATAAATATATTTCCTTCGTCAGAGTGGAATTCTGGGAAGATAGAAGAAATGCCAGAAGACATTTCTCCCGACCAATGGAGATTCAACAACCAATAAGATGCAAGGCTCAAGAATCGATACTGTGAGTAAGGATCATCCGATGCGATGACTAAGGATGATCCGATATTATGAAAGTACACTACAAAGTAATAACACAAAAACTATTTACAAGTGATAAATGGATTAGAATAATTATATAAAATTTTATTGATCTATCGTTATCATTTTTTTTATCAAACAATGATTTGTATTGCTTTGTTTGGTTCAAATTATTCCTTATTAAAAAGGCATTCGAACAAATATTAATTTAAAATTTGAAAGAATGTCATTTCGTCCAGTCACACGCACGCGTGGCACATTAATTATTTACGTTATCAGTGTTATTTACCTGCCGGTGAAATTCTAAGTCTTCATAAGCGTATGTGTTCTCCCTTTTCTAAAAAGGAACCAAAAGTGTAATAAACGAGGAAAGAACGCACCAACAACAAAAGACAAACGTTCCAGTCGTGACATATTCTTTTGAGGAAGGCACAGATAACATTTTTTTCTTCTCCTACTTATCGATAGGAATGTATGTAAATGAACGAAAATGTAAATTTAGGGTGACGGAACCGTTTTGGTAATTAAGTTAGCCGAAGATGTTTCTTCTATTTTTGTCCCGACTTCCTTATTTTGCGGGGTACATTTGAACTTTATCGTGATGAGGAGATTTTTTTAGGTGCCATTATTCAAGGATGCATAGAAGTAGTTGTCGTTTGTATTTATTGTTAATGATATGTTTTGAAGCTCAATCCTTGCAAAGCACAGTTTGTTAAGTTTGATATATAAGTTGCTTTCCTAGATCGATATTTCATGGTCATTTTTCAAAATTTCGATACTTTATGAAAACATGGAAGAAATTTTGTGAGTATTAATAGTAATGTCCTCGATTTTTTCATGAATTTTTTGCCAAATCCTTTCAAAGTATTGTTTAAGTATAATTATAAGACAAGCTTTAAGCTTTTTCATGATGTTGCGTGAATACATACTAATTAAAATTTAGATTTACACATTGCTCTAATTAAATTTACATTTTAATTAGAGGTGATTAAGTGGTCGTGGCCAAAAAACTAAAATGAGTGATCGTGATCCCATCATTTATTCGAGTATGCTTCTCATTCAGAGCCAATAATACAAGAGAGAAATTATTCAAATAGCAAGTATATATATAGGGAAGAACTGGGAAAAACGCATTGTAAAAAATACAGACATGTCTCTAGGTGAAGAGAATAACTAGTTATTTATAGAATGATATCATGGCTTAGGGAATATTAATCCCTATTACTAAGGGGCATGAAAACCATTAATAATCCTATAGTTCTTGCAATTGCCGATAAATCTATCAAATTTCAAGGTCTAAAGAATAATAAATAAACGAACATGTTTTTAATGCTTCAAAAAGAGACGCGTTTCGAAATAAGGTATCAGGATTTACCAATTAGATATTATAAATAAAGGAGATTCGAATTATGAGTAGATATCAATTTAAGTTGTTACATGTATATATTACTGATATCTTTGTCCTTGTATTAAGCGCTCGATTATATTGAAAAACATTCTTATAAGCCTCCCCTCTTGATTTAAAAAGGAGAAAGCCCTTTTTTAGTGGATCTCAACTCAATAAAATAAATATGCGTGCCAAATTTCAATTATGTCTAATGGTTCAAAAACCAAGATTTTTTTTATCAATATGACCTGTAGCCACTGTTAAGAGGTAATCCTTCCGTACTTGAGGATTTCCATTAAACAAAAGAAACATATATACCAAATTTCATTACTGTCTAGCAGCACTAAAATGGGATATTTTTTTAATTTACAAATATCTTTTTCTTGCTCCAAAGATATTTTCCCTTTGGAGGTCAAATTTTGCAAAGTTCTTTTTGTAGCGGATCTCTGCTCCCCGAAACGAACATGCTTGAAAAATTTCAAGCCTGTAGACCGTTTTTGAACTCTCAGTTCAAAAACGGGAATATTTATCTATAAAGCCCCTAAAACTCTCGCAACCCCTTTGGGAGGCAATTCTTTTAAAAAAAGCCCTTTCTTAGTGGATCTCTATTCCACGAAAGGAACATTCCCACCGAATTTCAAGTTTGTTGGTTTAATAATTCCTGAAATATCGCGGGGAGGGAATGAGTCGTTTGTTTCTTCTTTATTTATATAGTTGTGTGTCAACGTTTAACTTCTTAATTATCTGCTTTTACCAGTACTGAACTCAGTTTTCAAAAATATATTACTATAATGCCAAATTTCCTTTAAAATCTAATGAGCTGAATTCAGGATGCTCACGTAATAAATACAATTACGTGTTTTCTGTTGCATTCAAAACTGGCATTATACTTGAATTAGTTATTTTACTTTTAAATTTAGATAAAATTACAAATTTCATTATTGCATAAAAATGAACAATTATTAAAATTCTTAAAAAAGATTTTAATTAAATTTAAGGTATGGGAACACGTTCGGAGTACTTTTTAAAGAAATAGCATTTTTAAACATTATAAATGCTTTTTTAGGACTCAATACCATTAGATACTAATCCTTAACTAAGAATATTTAAAATAAATTACTTAAATTTTACAAAAATCGCAATTATAAGTGAAATTTTAGCAATATTTTTGAACATCTCAAAGCAATTAGAGAAAAAAATAATAAACTTATATTATAAAAGTATTACTTAAGCAAATTAGGTGCATTTATCTAGAAAAGGTACTAAAATTTTAATGTTTTATTAAAATTTGTAAATTTTAAAGCTGATTGAGTAAACATTATAAAAAATGTTACATTTTTTATGAGACCATTATTTAAGTAACAAGCCATAACTCAAAAAGTATTCATACAATAAGAAATATTTTAGTACATTCTCTATAAAATAACATAAATATCAGATTCAAAAAGTTTTATAGATATACATTTGTAACATTTTGAGTTCTCCGACTCGACATAATAGATTTTGAGCAATTTAAATGTCCACTTTAGTAGATCAAAGTCTCACTTCCGGTTTTTCTAACTTTGTAAAATTGATTGTAACTTGGCCTCTAGGTAGTGTAGAAACAAAACGAAGTATGTTTTGTAAAACCAAAACATAGCTCTATTCAATAAAATAAAAAAAATATCTATCCTCACTGAATTTGGTCATTTTCAACGTGTTCGGATACCTTAAAAATGATGTTATACGTGTATTTTTCACAATTGTGTATATAGTGCATTTTGTTCGCTAAAATTTAAACAAATATATACTTTTTAAATGAAAGTTTCTGTAAAAAGCAAAAGTTGGCAACAGCGAAGTGCATGTACTGATTGACTGGAAACACGAGATTGCATTTATCATGCGAGCATGACGTCACATGAATTGAACCCATTGGACTCTACTAGCCATTTCGAAATCATGAACGTACTGTTCTAGTGACTAGTGTTCTAGATTAGTGAATCCATTTGAATGCAATAAAATTCATTTAAAAAAAAAAAAAAAATTATGAGTTCCTTAACGGTAACATTTTTCCTTCGATATTTCAAAATATTCCAAAAAATTTCTTAAACATCTAAGAGTTTATTAATAATTCATTAAGATTTTTATAAAAATATTTTCAAAAGTAAGTTAAAAAAAATGTTATAAAGACTTGCAATACTTTTTTTGTGATACATTTTATTCAAGTTAAATAAATAGGGTTGATTTGAAGAAAAAGTAGAATTTTCGTGGAATTATTAACTTTACTTTCATATGAATTTAAAATCGCCGATAGATTGTAATTAAGTACTACTTTATAATCAAAATAATAATATATGTTGTTTTACTATAATGTAGTATATTACCTTACCTTTTATATATAATAGGAATCCCAAAATATAGATGAAAAAAGACAAAAATTAATGAAAATATTAAAATGAATGTGAGAACTCCATACTTGTTCTTGCATCTCCGAACTTTCGTGTGCCTCGATATGATGTTATTGCCAATCTGTGGGATAGATAACAACAACATATCTTCGTACAATTTCTTCTTGATTTCTCTTCCTTCAAACATGCATGCAAGTTTGATATTACAGCGAATTTCTCTCTCCATTACCTTTGATATACCACTTGCTTCCTTTAATCATTCCTTCCATTTCTTACAAAATTATTGTATAGCATTAAATATTTATGAACGTTGCGCATGTTCGATTCTGGAACAATTAACGATTTTTGCCGAAATCAGGAAAAAAACTGTTTACTGAATAAATTTAAATTTAATTAAATATTTTGCATTTACTTCCAATGCAATTCCAAATATACCAAATAATTATTGAATAATTCAAGTTATAATGGTCATAAAAAACTATTTATGGAAATAAAGTCATGAGCTTGTAACGTAATTCCGGATATAGACCAATTTTAATGCATAATTACAATGTAATAATTTTTTTAACCTCGATTTTTATAATAAAAGTAAATTTTTTTTCGAATTATTAATTTTATTACAAAAAGAGAGACGACAATAAAGTACTAAGTTTCAATAAACTACTAAATATCGAAACAAAATAACTATACGTCTGTGATTCTACTTCAGTTGTTAAACGTGGTTTATTTACTCACACTTAATATAGATATAATCGATTATCTTATACAATAAAACTATTTTATTATGTTAAAAGTCCCCTTTCCCCCGTTCACATTTAGGTTAAATTTCCGCTTAACCCTGTTTTTAAAATAGGCCTTATTTTTTTATTGTTTTTTTAAGCTCATCTGGAGTGGCATCACGAAAAAAGTTTGTCATGAGTTATAAGGGATGAGCCACACCTAGCGCGAAATAAAATACAATCAAGACATTTTTTTACAACCATTTTCCTTCCTTCACTTGTTTTTCTTTCGCAAAGCATCATCTCTTCTGGAAAGTTATTGAGTCTTATCAAAACGATTTCAAAAGTCTTTTTCCCCCCTTTGCTTTTTAAGTTGAGTATAAACTAACCCTGCACCCACTTTAAAATAGTTGATTTTTTATGACGTAATATGCATTTTCGTTTGTCTCGGCTTTGTATTTGCTTATGCAGAATGACAGGAGTAATTTATCATCTTTTGGAATGTTTGTGTTTTAATAAAATCTGCAACCCCAAGATCACGTTTTTTGTGAGTTAGCTCTAGAAGATTTATTTTTGAACTTTTGTTTTAACCCATAAATATAACAGAATGAGATTATCACGAGAACTTCATTATAAAATGAATTAAACATATAAACCAGAAGTATTCTACATTTCAAAATATAATTTAAAATTTAATTTCTGAATTGGCCAATTATCTGAAAGAATAGAGGCACTTTGGATTTACTTCTTGAAACATAGCTTCGATTTGAAGCATATATTACATGAGAGGCTCATTAAAAATAACTATTTAAAAAACATGTGGTATTCAGCTGAAAGGTTTAAGGTGTTTTGATATTTATGCACCAAAGTGATAATTTATATTGTAAATTATTACTTTGGTGCATAAATGAATGATCGGATTTTCCTGTTTCCCTGTTTATCGTTATGCTTTGGTTTTTGGCAAATCTCGTTTATAATCGTGCCATTGCCAGAGTCACATTTCGACAAAGAAGGTTTTTTCAAAAGTGTTCCCTTTTGTTATTAGTTTCTAATTTCGTAAGAGTATGAACTCACCGATATTCGCGTAAATTTTTATATGAGTTTAAACTTGGTAATAATATTGCGAAAGCTGCGTGCTATATAAACCAGGCATTTGGAGAGAAATTTTTAACGGATGAAAAATACAACGTTGTGGTTGGAAGAATTTCTGCCCGGGATTTTTTTTCTACAGAATGAAACCACTGGAAGACTCAAAACATCTGTTAAAACGATGTTTTGAAGGCATTGGTGGAAACGAATTCGTTTATATCTATTACACTGCCAGTACATTGATGAAATGCATGAAAAATCGAAAATTATATGCTTAAAATTATATGCTCAATAATTATCCACGGAAATGTTTGGCCACATACTTATGCAAAACAATTGCCAAACTAAATGAAATAAAATATGAAATTTTACTACACCCAGCTTTTTCGCCAACCAACTTTCCTTTTTTTAAATATTTAGAACAATTTTTATGGGCTAAACAGTATGAGAATGAAGACTGTCTGAAAAATTCCATATCAGATTCTAAAGATCTGAACTTCTTTAGGGAAGCCATCTATGTATTAAAATCTAGTTGGGAAAGATGTGTTTAAACTAGTGAAGCATTTAATTAAGTAAACAGCTTCTATAAAGAAAGATATTTAGTTTTATATATTCACTTAAAAATATATTTGACATTTCATACGCACCAACCCAACAATTTCTCCTGGCAAAACTTGTAAGAATATTTCTTAAAATAAATTATAAAGAAAGGAAATCATTCATTTATTTAATTATAACAGTGTTTCTTTCTTATATATTACTAGCCGTTACCCGCCCGCTTCTCTGGGTATTTAATCTGGCATTCCTCGCATGAAAAAAACGAACGGACTTTCACGCGCTGGGTATCTCATACCCAAGGGTTGTTACATTCTGTTTTTACCCTAAAATTTGCATGCAAAGGTGAAAAAGGAAGAAAAATAGGAAATACAATATATTTATTACACTTTTACACTTAAATTTATTTTTTCTGTTCTTTTTATTAGGGCATTCAGTACATTGTTTATACACTTCTTTAATCTTCGTCACTAGTGAGTGCGATGTATTTACTGTATCTTAAATTTGTTTTTAAAAAAATTCGTAGAAGCGCTGTTTGCTGGTTTCTACATTCTTTACATTCTTCTGTAAATCAAAATCCAAATTACTTCAGAAATCATCCTCTGGTTCGCTGTTTGGTAGATGGTTTCTGAGTACTTAAAATAATTTGCGCATTTATTGTTGCAATGTTCAACAACACAAAAATATTGTCATAGGCTAACCATTACATTTTCTAGCCATTGAATTGATGTGATCCTTTTATCAAGGATAATTATTGCTCCCTCAGTTAAATTAACTTGATAGATTTCAGTAGAGGAATCATGCTTGCTATTATACTCTTCATCATTCGATTCTTCCTCACTATAACCACAAAGAAACTTTCTTCGTCCAAAAATACTGTTATACTATATCTATTGAATACTATATCTATTAAACTACTTAAATATCACATTTCTTCATCATAACTACAATAACACGCCATTGCGTGAGAAAGATTTTAAAGCCTGTTCATGCATTTAGAACTGTAACATGCCCCGAACATGCGGTATCCAGAAATATATATTTAGAATTAACCTACAAGCTAAGGCCCTTCAAAGGATATGACCTTAAAGTCAGCTACGCGAGAAACTATTCATTTTCCAAAAAGGTTTAAGATAGTGTCTTGACAAAAGTTAGGTGGTGGGTATGACATACCCTGCGTGAGAAGTGCCGGGTTAATGATGTTATATGAATATATATTCTTCATATATATAAATAAATTATTGATATCTTAGCATTAATAATTCGATTGTATTGAAAAGTATTCTTATAATTCTTGATTTAAAGAGTGATCTCACAACGAACTTTAGAGTCGATTCTCAAAACACTTTTTGTAGAGGATCTCTACTCCATGAAAAGAACGAGCCTACCAAAATTTTAGCATGTAGGTCTAATAGTTCACAAACGGGAATATTTATATATAACGCCCCCTTAACCCTCGCGACACCCCTTATGGTTTAATTTTTGTAAACCCCTTGTGTAGCGAATCTCAACTTATGAACGGAACAGGCTTACCAAATTTCAGGTCCTTTTTTTTTGTAGGTCCAGAAGTTCAAACTGTGGAATCCTTATCTCTAACGTCCCTTAAGCCCCTGCAACGCTCCTTACAGGTCAATTTTTGCAAATCCTTTTTTTCTGGAGGACCTCTATTATATGAAAAGAACATGCCTACCAAAAATTTCAAGTTTGTTGGTCCAATAGCTCAAAAACGGGAATATTTATTTCTAATGCCCCTTAAGCCCCTGCTACGCCCCTTAGAGGTCAATTTTACTAACTCAGAAACCTTTGCGGGCATGCGTCCAGCCATTCCCCCAAAGTTTCATAGGAATCGGATGAACGGTTTAGGAAGGTATAACAGATATACACACACACACACATTCATTTTTATTTATATAGATTTCAAAGCGTGGTTACTAAATTATTAGAACCTTATTTCCTATAAGTGTTTAATAGCTATCCTAATTATATCCTTAGTGAATTTGCTTTGAATGAAAGTAAAGATACTGTTGATACATATTTGGAAGTCCAGTATTCCTTATAAAATAGAAAGGCTAACTGCAAACATTTTTATTGCATTTTTAAACGCTTACAAGTCACCTTTCGATAAAGCCAAATTAAATGGTTACTCTATTTAACTCTTGAGATAGTTTCTTTAATCTTGGATGTATTGCTATGGAAGATTTACGTATTAACAAAAGATAAATAAAATATGAAGTCCTTCCTTTGTATCTTGGCTAGAAGAGACATGTTGAAATAATAGTTTTAATTTGGTTGTTGGGAATCGGACATTAGCTTAACCTTGAAATGATGATTGTTTATTTTATTTATGAAATACTAAATCCACATGTATTTTTCGATGAGGTCGTTAGAAATGAAAACGTTTAGTACATAATAATCCTTATTATTTGGCTTGTTTCAAAATATCAAAGTGGGTTGAAAAGATTTCAAATTCCAATTCATTGCTATTTTTTTGTTGTTGTTGAAGCATTTGGCAGTTTTATTTTCAAGAAACATTCCATTTTAAATAAATACTTAGTCACAAAAAATCATACTCTATTCATATGATTGTCATTGCATTTTTTTGTAAAATTATAGAAAAAACACCATCCATTGTATCGTTCAAAAAATTCAGTGTTCCAGTCCATTAAGACTTATATGTCAAAAGCCAAGTATATTTATCATTCGCAAGTATTTTTTGTGAAAGTTTATCAAACAAGTTACATAACTTCTGAGTCCTTTTTTTTAACGCAAAATGGGAAATGTGTGTGCATACTAAAATTTCCAAAATCTCTTTATTGTAGTATTATACAATTATTATTATAAGTATGACACAGTTCTTTTACAAAGAGCTTTGCGCTTAGATTTAACATTGTTTCCAAGGTCTAGTGTCACGGTTGTCAATGAATATACTACTTGATTAGTCAGAATGTCTTAGAGAGGATACAATACATTCACTGTTTATGCTTTGTACATCTTTTTCTGTGACACTTTGCTAAGTAAAAGAAGTAGAGCATTTGCTTCCGGCATTTCTTATGAATCTACGATATGAAAAAATAACAAATTCAGAGAGATCTTGAAAGATCTTAAATGAGATTGAAACATTTGTAAAGAAATGAAATTGTGAATCTAGATTAGAATTTTGGAACATTCACGTACTTTAAACCTCGAAAGTGTCACACGACAGGGTGTGTCATAGAATTTAAAATAAGGGTGCAGTTAAAATTTTTCTCCTGAAGAACCATTCCATCGTTTAAAATAAAAAAATGACTCGAACGAAAATTGTTTTGTGGAAGAATCTGTAGCCTTTTTGTTTTATAGCTTGGGAAACAGAGCGACACATTAAATAATGTATTTAAATTATAAATAACAAAATCTCATTTTTAAGCACTCACGGACTTAAAACACATTATAATTATAAACACAATTTAATTATTTTAACATGTTGCCACTATCTGAATACGAAATATCGTTCGATAATTGATATTAGTATCGAATTGCTAAAAGTAAATATTACGTGAAAATAAAACATTGCATAGTAAAAGCATTAGTAAAATATATGAGTAATAATACTTAAAATATTTATAATGCTCGCTAATCAAAAATATATTTTTTTAAAGTTAAATTAATGATCGCTAGAATGTTCTGTAGCTGAGAGGCAAAAAATGTCTCCTATGTTTCGATATAAATTATTAAAATACTTTACTAAATTTTAATAATTCTGTAAAGTGTCTTAATTTTTAAAAAAATCTGAATAAGCGAGTGAATTTTTAAGAAATTATTATAGTATTTTACTTTTGTGGTAATAGCAAAAATTTTAATTAGTATCAATAACAACATTTCAATGTATAACTTTATATGTTTTTTAGTAAATGTTCATTTTCTGAATCAAAATATATTCTCAACTGATTTGCAACTGTAATTGCCTAATGCTGATTCGGTAGACCTGCTGAAAAATTCTTTTTGCCTATTTTTTAAAATACAATTTATTAAATTAAACAATGAAACAAACTCTAACACTCTTTTGTTTATCGGAAAAGACCTTGTGCATCGAATATAGAGTTTTAAGCCAATTACTAATGTCCTAAAAGTATAAATTGTTTCTTAGTTCTCGTTACTATATTTTGAGATTTGCCTTTAAATACTACAATAAAATACTATAAATTTAAAAATACTATTATGAAAGATACAGAAATTGAATGTAACATGGAATATTTTGTTTTTCCATTAAAAGTATTATAAAAGTATTGGCAACCCTAGTAATCTTATTAAAAGTACATGTTTTAACAAATCTATTCCTTAAAAAAATCTGTTAATAGCTTTTCGTTTCCATTATTATTTTTTTTTGCTTATAAAGTAGTAAATGAATATGTTTTTCATATGTTTTAAAAATCAAATATTTGAAATATTTCAGTTTTTTTTTGTGTTACTAAAATATGTTTTTTGCGTAATGTTTATATTAACCCATTAAAAAGAGAGAATGAAATTCATATTATATCTTTCCAAAATTGCCCATTTTACATAATTCCCTTTTTCAATTAATTTTCTTATACAGCGGAAAAATACAAAAATTAAATTGAAAAAATCAGATTAATTAATATTAAATAGATTCATCATATCAAAATTTAAAACAAAAGATTTAAATAAAATTTGCAGTAGTAAACATTAACTTAAATTTTTTTAAAAAACTACTATTTGCACATTGAAACTAAAATATTTAATCTAAATATTACAATATATATATTTAAACTAGAAAAAAATATAAACAATCTACTTCGCTTATAAGGAATCAATATATATGTATTTGAACTTATAAATAATCAATCTTGAAACATAATAAATTACTTTATTGTTTTGTTACAATAATGGATATTTATTTTTAGATGTTTTTTAGAAAAATAAATGGGAATAAAAAAGAATGCGGAAAAGTAAGTTGTAAATAACTAATGAATCAATCTATGAATCTATCTATCCCTTGATTACACTTTAAAAACACTTACAACAAAGCCCAAATATTTGGTCTACCATTCTAATAAAAAAGGACTATCTTTAATTACGCAAATCTATACAGAGTCAATAAAAATATATTGCTTTCATCTAAATACATAATTAATCAAAAAACATTTTTCCTGCATCTAAATTCATCACAAAAGACTCCTACGTTTATCACTCGTTGCCATCTCATATTACTTCTGTTCTGAATTTTTTCAACCCAACCCTTTTATAACGCTTTTTTTTTTCTTTTTTACATTTCGTGTTAAAGTCTTGGATTTTCCTCATACTACAGCGAAAATTTGATGGAAAGATATGTCGTGCATTGGGTGTAACATTTTTCAACCTAAAAATAACATTCTTTTCCACTTTTTTTTAACAGGAAATCCCTGATTATCCACAGATATTTTAAAACAGCTTTTTTTCTCTTAATATTAATTACTTTCAATCAGGAGTTTCATCAGCACTGATCACTGCTTAAGAATATGAAGTACGAGGGTATCAACTTGCATGGTTATAAATAAATAAAATATTTAAAAAAAATTAATTTCCGCATGTAAATGAGTTTCACGTTTCCTCAGAAATTACTGAAGCTACATAACGGATTAAATATCACTTGACAATTCATAATAAACTTACTACTGGATTTGTAGAAACACAAATATTTCTACACATATTATACTACTAAATCTATTTTGTCCTCATTGAAACACATAGGAATTCTGCTTGTTTTGATTTAATGCAGGTTGGAAGTAGGAATTAGAAGGGGAAAAAAGTTATTTGATCTTACGTTTATAAAAAACGGAAAAAATAGATTTAAAGCATCAAGCATCATTTGTGTGTTTTACTTAAATACTTAATCTTTCTATCCCACTTGAAAAAATTGACACTTTTTTGTATTGATCATGTTTTGGGTTATTAGACGCAGTTTGGTTTTTTATATTCATCTTGTGCCACATCATATATTTTCACGTAATTTATTTCATTCATTTTTATATTTATTAACAGAGAAAGCAAGATTTATATCTCTTGTGGATAATTCTTCCCTACATTTTTTCTTGTTTTCTTCCCCGTTCAATATCCTGCTTGCATGAGCAAGTGCTAAGGATTCGAAAACAAGGAAACTCATCGGTATTTTTTACTATAATTTTATTACGTTTAACTTTCATTGTTCTCGATATAATTTTTTCAATGATGAGCTAAATGTAATATACATATTTACATGGTTTTGGCGAAGAAAAGTGATGGTTATATGCGAATGACACCTTACATTTTTCAATCTCTCTTCTAACCTCATTCTTCGAACTTTTCTCTTTTAAAGTGTTCTGATATTTTCTGGTATTTCATCTACTACAATTATTAATTTCTTCATCATTATCGCTGAAATTTTGTTCTAATACTTCTGGGAATTTCAATTAGCTCTCAATTATTCTCAAGCTCTTATAGAAAATAAATACAATTTATGTAGCTTCTTTTGAAAGTAAGAAATATTTACATGCATAATATAGTAAATGCTTATTATATATTCATTTATACTGTTGAAGAAACACATAGTACATTTCCTCGTTTCTTTCTTGCATGTACAAATAATTCCGAATTCATCAGTTATATCAACTACATCTCTAGTATTATTATAATATAAAATTACATCAGCATTTTTTTCTGCTTTTTCTTCTCATCTGAATTTTGGCCTCTTGGTGCCTAGTTCAAAGGTGGATAGCTAATTCATTCTTTCTTGTCCCACGCGAAATAAGCGTCTAATCCTACTGAACCTTAAATAATGACTCCAAATCTATCAGTAATATTTACACACACTACTACATCTATAGTTTCATCATAATATATAAAATTAAAGATATTTTTTCTCCCTTTTCTTCTCCGTCTAAAATTTTGGCTTCGCAGTGCCTAGTGCAAATGTGGATAGTTGATTCTTTCTTGGCACATACAGAATAAGAATAAAACCAGGTAGAAACCCAAGTAATAGCTCTAAATTTGTCAGAAACATCTGCTATATTTTTTTTAAAACTTTCCTATCATATTATAATAAAGATTCAAAAGGAATAAATTGTTTACTTTTTCTTAGGGTTTCAATGATAGCTAACTTTTTATTGAATAAGTATTTAGAGAGAATATAATATGGACACACAGAAATTATATATTTGACTACTCATGTCAGTAAAGTGCGTATATGTGTCGATTAGACCCATATCATAAGCTAAAATGTTATTTTTTATTGTAATTAAAAACAGTTCTGCAAGTCTCAAAAAATATTCATAAACTTAAGAAATGTACCTATTTATAGGCAAAATGAAATGTCTTAACAACCTGTGAGAGGAGGTTATGTGGAAAGTATCATGAAATGAATTGTATAAATGGATCTATTAATCTCATTTTTAGGAAAGTTGAATAGTTTTTACGCAAATATCGAGATTCTCGATTTGAATATTATTAAAGAATATTCCTCTATTAGCAATTTTAAAGGGTTCTTTAATGGGTCATATCACTTCAAGTACTAAAATCCTTTCGTTTTTTTTTGTTGAATTTCCACTTACAATACAAAAGGTCACTATACGCACTTACGCACACTATACCGTATTTATAATATGCACAATATACCGTAAAATAAGATATAGCGCACACGTTTAACACAAAAAATAAGATCGAATCTTACGGGTGCTCGTTTTACGCCGGATATAAAACTGAGAGGTTTAAAAATAAAAGAAAAATATGTGAACATGAAAAAAAATTAAGACTTCTATATGTATCAAAATATTGTTTATTTAAAAGAAATGACATTTACTTATGAACTTAAAGGGGTGTAGTTCCAGAAATATACTACTTTTTCAAAAGCTGGGATAATACCTCGAATAAATTACTTCTAAACATACAAATATTGTAGACATACATTTCAAGTTTCTTCGTAAAAAACGGGGTTGCGTTAGACTGCAAATATACTAAAAATTAAAAAATGTGTACCTTAAAAGCATAGGTTCGTGTTATATACTACGGTATGCTTTATACGCCGGATTTTACATTAGTTACATTGAAAATAAGAACATTTTGTATTTTTCTTAGCTCCTAGCGATTAAAAGCTTAACGCACATCGATTTTTCTACATGCCCTAGAAACAAGACATATATAAATATAATAATAGTTCTTAAATGCTTGGGCAACTCTATTTTTTTACGCGTGTTATTTTCAATCGAAAATGCGTAAAAATATTTCCATGTTCTCCCATAATCAAAGCCTTGCTTACTTCAAAATGGCAGCCTAAAGTATTGATGTTCTGGAGCTTATTTAGGTGGAATATTGCTCAAAACAGTATTGTTGTTATCACTTGACTAAGCTTGAAATTCTTGAGGTCCGTCTCCAGTAGCCCTCATGTGGCTTCAAGGTTCGACGTTAAAAAAATAATAAAAATCATGGCTGATAAATAAATCAATAAAAATTAAAGTTACGCGAGGTAGGAAAAGAGTTGCCAAATAAAGAAATTTTGTTCGAATTTTCTCGGCTTATTATCGGCATCTCTGACTTCCTAAAACATGTTTTACCAACATTCTTATCAATCAAAGTTCCCATAAGAAGCTTCTGTCGAAACTATACCAACCCCACATCACCTCAAGATAAATCTTCTCCTTACCGACACCAATAAATTACAGTGCCAATTGCCCATCAAGCCTCGAAACCTTCCCACAGTCTATTCTCGATTTTCTTTCCTATCCGATGATTAACTTCCTGCAAAGTGTTGCAAAACCTTTCATTTTTATCTAAATTTCCCCCGTAAAGAAGATTCCCCGATGTTACGTGATAGGTTCCCTTTTATGATGTCATACCCCAAGCGATGGTTCCAGACGCATTTTGATCAGAACGTTGCCACATTTCCCATCAGTATAATTATGATGAAGAGTTTTGTCTTTTGACTGTAAATCACTTTCCCTGGAGGCCTTGTGCCCCAAATACAATGGGGACCCTCGACGGGTGGTCGAGAGTATATTTTTTTATTACATCTATGTCGACTCCGACTGTAATTTAGTTGCGCAGGAAAAACCGCGCGGCCTTTGCGATGGGGCCTAAAGGTGATTTGTGAAGGTCGTTTGGGGCCATCTCCAGGGGGCCGCAGGTGAGAGTTTTTAATGGACTTTCACCTATTTTAAGATTAGGTTCATGAAATCCTAAGGTTTCAACCTAAGAATAGTTTCCACTTCTAAAGTGATCAGTTGAATTTTATAGTAGGGATGTTAGACACTTAATTTTTGCAAGCATTATTTATGGAGGGTTATATGGTGTGGAAGTTAGGTGAGTCGGATGGTCAACTTCCCGTAAGCTGCCAGTCTGATGTCAGCTGTGGCCCCCTCGGCATTTGATCGCGATTCAAAATTACGAATTCCGTCGCGAATAACCTTAGAACGCAGCATTTGTTCGCTTTCAATCACTACCTGGTCTTTCTCGATATTATCCCATTCACAGTTTAACTATATCTCTTTATAGAATTGTCAAACTTCTTAAATAAAACTGATCTTAAATGAAAATAAGCGAATTCTATCTAAAACATTTCAATATTCTCTTTAAGAAATAAATATAAAAACTTACTGCTTTTAAAGCAAATTGATAAATTAACGAAATTTTAATTGATTTAGAAAACTATCACGCTTTTTTCGTAAAATTATAGATAGAAAAAAAAAACATATTTTTGTAAGTGAAATGATATATTCATCAAACTCTTATTTTAGAAATCTGAGACGTACTTTAATGCTGCTTTTTAAGTCAAATTCAAATGATATAATATTAAACCATTAACTCACAAGAACCCGAAAATACTCCTATAACTTAACAATATCTCTCTCTATATATATATTATAGTAAAAATATAATCCATTAAAAATCTCTCTTTTTTTCACACAAAACACATGCATGATTTATAATTTACTGTAAATAACATATATAAAAATGTAATCTTTAATAATAACAAAGTCTAAAATTCAGCAACTAAAAATGGAAAATTTTGTACAATCTTTGACAAAAGAACAATCAACTAAAAGTATCAACCAATTTTTATAAATGAATTCCATTCAGAAATTTTACTTGTCAAATGTTTTGATAATGCAGTGAGAGAAAATCAATTTTTTTCAGTCTTAAGACCTTGACATTTGCTGTTTAATGTATATTTATTATCTTCTATGAACGGTTTTTTTATTTGACCATGAGACGTTTTTGAAGCTGTTTTTAAAAAGTAGAATAATTAAAATGTATTTTTGACCATTACAACAAAACGAAAGTTTTGCAATAGTAAATTGTGAATTGTACCCTTGTAGTAATAACTTGTACTATTACTTGTACACTTCACTTGTGCTATTAACAGTTCGCTCTAAAATGTTTATAAAGTGACAATATTTCTCAAATAAAAAAAGGCAAAATAGGAACATATAGCAGCAAAATGTAACAATTTAGTACACTAAATATAAGTAACAGCAAACTGAAACGTAGCAAAACAAAGGATGATCACATGGAAGAATATGCATCTTAAAAGGTTAAAATAAATTATACATTACAACGAAAATATATGAACTCATACCATATTTAACATCACGTGGTCCTTTTATTTAATACTATCATCTCAAACACACGTTTTCCTTTGGAAAATATTTTTTGTAGCATTTGCATACCTATTCCGTTCTTTCTGTAGCCGTATTCAAATTATTCTTGAAGAAATGCTGCCTCACATTTTCAAAAGCGTTCCTTGTGAGGATGCCCTATAATTTCGTAATGAAATTTATATCCAGACCGAGAGCAAGTTAATCGAGAACTACAACATTCTTCCCATTCAAGAAGGTTTTTGTGAAATGAGAGGTGTGAATGGAAACATTGTCCTGTTGCTATGCCCAGTTTGGTCCACCTAAAAGTTCAATAAAAGGTGATGAACAACTTTCAAAAGTATCTAAAAATGTTCTAATATTTGGCGGCCTCTTAAAAAACCAAATAAAGGCCATTGTAAGCAAAACCTGCCCTAGCCATCAGACTGATCCCCTTGTTGCATGCTGTAAAATTTCCACCGAACAGGACGGTCCAAATTTCTATTTATTCATCAGTAAAAAAGCACTGAAATTCACTTCTCACCATAAGTCATTTGACTTGACATCAAACTGCAGTCATTTTTCTTCGTGATACTTTTAACCAGGAGTTCATGTAACATGCATTTATGAGCATTGCATCATCTTTGTCTCATTCTTCTTAGAACATCTTTCTTTCAAATATTCACTATTTAGCCCCTGGTTATTCCACGAATTGACAATTTCTGTGTTTAAGCCATTTTCCTAATTTTCTAATCACCTCCATTACTTGTGACTCGTGATGTTCCCGATAGACTTTCGATGCTCGTGTTGTTTCATTTGTAAAATGAAATAAATGCTCTACACCAACCTATATAGGACTGTAAAATTTTTATATTTTTTCCTTAGCATTTAAACTTGTGAATTAAAAGACCTCATCAGCTGATAATTAAACACATTTCAGCATCATAATTTTCAAGGACGCTATTAATGTTCAGTGGAGTCGCATGAATATATTAAAGTAGTCCTATGAGTCCCATTGCATTCGAAATTTGAATAAAGTTGGAGATTTTATCTAAATTGTTAAGATACATATCTAAGAAATTTAAAGATATTGTAATATAACTATTGTTTTGATAAATAATTTTACTTTATTTCTTTAAAAAATGCAAGGAAATTAAATTATCGACAAGATAAAGCCAATTTTATTTTGCCTCTTTCACAATTCCTTAAAAATAAAAATTTTCTAAGCTTATGCGATGAATTGAATTAGTTGAAGTAATGGGGCAAGAGTGAAACAATTTTTACAAAACTTTGCTCCCTAATTAAAATGTAACTCTAAGAAGTTTTAAATAAAAATAAATTTCTAACCATTCTACGTTATATTTACAGATTTAGCAATATAATTATTAATTATATTCTTAAATCTGTTTAGTAAAACAATCTGCGAGAATTAAAACAACTTCATTTTAATAGAATTGAAATTTTTTATTAAACTTATTATCGAAATTATTCTGTAATAAATAAACTAGGATTTTGAGGAAAACATGTAACGTAAAATTTATTCAAGCGTTCTCTTTAAATTCAAATACCTTAATGTATATGGAATTTTGTATATAATGGAAAAAGAATAATTAAGGAATGAAGTAATTGCAATTGATTACAATATCAATATCCTTTGGTCTAAAAATACACCAAAGAAGAAAGCCAAATGGCAACAAAAAAAAAATCATTTTGTGATATTCAGATAAGTTTGATAAACTTTTAAAGATAGTCTTAAAATATTCTGAATAATATAAACTTTATTTTCAAAAACTTTTTTGGTTCCTCGTTATGCAGAAATTAAAATAACGTATCAAACATTGTAAAAAATATTAAAAATTTTTGATAAGTTTTACTTAAGTTTAATGAGATCTCTAAAACAAATTTATCGTCATTATTATATATTTAAGAAGATATAATTCACATGTCTATTATAAGCAAGATTTCAACGATGCAAAAACTTTCACCTATTCACATAAACACTTCTTTATCAATAAGACGTTTGAAGTTACAGAACTATTTTTGAAATTATGTGAAAATTACATGTTTGTCAAATGCTTCTTGATTTTAAAATCTCATTATTCAAAACAAATACATATCTTACATTTGTAATGAAGATCCTTTATACAATCTTTCGTTCTGAAAAACAGGTATAAACTTTATAAACAAGTATTGACATGAATTTTTCCAGACACGTGGAATACACTCATGTCCATGAATTAAGGATAATGAAGTTCAGGCAAACAAAGAGACAGAAGCAAAACAAATTTGACTTATTTGTAACGTCTGTTTATTAAACAAAAGGTAAAGAGCAAAAAAGATGCTATATGTTTGACATAATTAATAAAAATTGCTGTTTTTACTCCCTGGAGCAAATTTCAAAAAAGAACCTATTTACAAAAAACAGTATAACATGGTTAGTATGATGGTTAATACGGAGTATGTCTCCCGGACGATGCAATGCAATACAGGCCTTACAACGCCTACGCATGCTGAGTATCAAATTATCAATCTCATCTTGGGGAATATTACCACCACTCCCCCATCAAGCAATGCCCTCCGAAGTTCCGGTAGACAGGTGGGAGGGGGTTGACGGGCTGCAATTCGTCTGCCAAGCATATCCCACACATGCTCTATTGGATTCAAGTCCGGTGAGTATGCTGGCCAATCCATACAGGTGATATCCACCGATTGAAGGCATTCATCTACAATGTTTGCACGGTGAGGACGGGCTTTGTCATCCATAAACAGAAATTCAGCACCCATGGCACCCCGAAACAAACGTACATGGTGTTCCAGAATGACATCCCGATAGATGTGGCCTGTCATCGTTACACTCTGAACATGCAGGTCAGTTCTGGAACCAAGAATAATTCCTCCCCAAACGAGCCATCCTGCACCACCGTAACGGTGTCGTTCAATGGTGTTTTCTTGGCGGTAACGGGTACCTGGCGCTCTCCATATGAAAGTCCCGCGGGAATCAGACTGCAAACTAAACCTGGACTCGTCGGAAAATATCACACAAGACCATTGTTGCGGTGTCCACAATGCATGCTCTCTACTCCAGGTTAATCACAGGCGACAGTGAGTTGCGGTAAGGGGAACACATCTGACAGGCCTACGAGCATATAGACCAATGTGCCCTAAGAGTCTGCACACGGCTGGCGAGATAGGTCTGATGCTGTGCTCAGTCTGTTTTTGATTTGGCAGCAACTGCCAAATACCGGTCCTCATTCGGCGTTGTAACTAGGGGGCGACCTGTTCTGTAACATCTACTCACATTACCATCATCTTGGAATCGTTGCCAAAGCCTGGAAATGACACTCTGGGCGATTCCAAGTTCCTAGGATACTTCCAGCTGGGTACGTCTACATTCCAGTCGTCCGACAATTCTACCGCGTAAAAAATCATCCAAATGCTTCTTTTGTGCCGTAACTATGCGGCAATTGCACTGAAAGGCTTTTAAAGCGCTTGTGAACAATTTTACTTCTTTGCCACCATTCCTTATATACCCCTCTTTTACACTCTCGTCATTGTGACGTACTATCCGCGCCATCTGGTGGTTTCCTGTAATTTGCATATTCTTCTTCAAGATGTGTGTGATAATTCTACAAGTGAAATTTTTATTTTAGAGTTTCATTTCTGTGTGATTCTGAATTATCCTTAATTTATGGACATGAGTGTATAAGCCTAACATCAACAATCAGTCCCAATAAAGATCATTTAAATGTCTCTTTCTGCGCATAAATAGTCTATCTTGAATTAACATTAACGCTCAATTAAAAATGCATGCCCTCTCTGTGCACGTACACACACTCAAAAAGCATTACATATATCAGCGCTTCTCAAAATGTGGGGTGCGGCCCATAGTGGGTTAACAGTGCGAGGGGGCACGAGCATAGCAAAAAGTCAAAACAAAGAATTAAAAAAATTACAAATATTTCTGAAAGAAAGTAATACAAAACATACATTCGAACATAATAAAAAATAAAATACACATTTACGCTGATGTAATATACACTGGTGTCCAAAAGTTAAGCATAAATCGTAAAATGCGAAAAACATGGAGTAAATATTCGTAAAATTATTCCAAATTTCTTGCGGATATTAATTGGGTGAAGAAGAAACATTAGGTTTATGCAAAACTTTTCAGTTGATTACGTCCTGCGCGAAACACCGACGCATGTCGGAATGCAGAGAAACCTATTCACGCAGCATAGGCAGTTCAGACAAGTTTCGTGCAACTGCTGTGCGAAGGAACGTTGTTAACCATCAAACAAGGTGAATGATGGCACAAAGACGCCAATTGGACATGTTTACGAAAGGAAGAATCGTTGGAATGCTGGAATCCTCACGATCACAAACCGAAGTGTCTCGAATTCTGAATGTGGACCAGTCTGTGATCACAAGACTGTGGCAGAGATTTCAAAGAACGGGAGATGTTACCCGACA
The DNA here is from genome assembly GCA_019973975.1 of Trichonephila clavata. Taxonomy (NCBI): domain Eukaryota; kingdom Metazoa; phylum Arthropoda; class Arachnida; order Araneae; family Nephilidae; genus Trichonephila; species Trichonephila clavata. Next base: position 30,252 of record BMAO01015611.1, read on the forward strand.
ACCAGTATCAGGTCGACCAAGAGTCACAACCCCCTCGCCAAGACCGATATCTGGTAATAAGTGCGCGACGTCACAGGGGCAGTACTGCCAGAGCACTGGGTTCGACGCTCACAGTCTCCGCAGGAATACGAATTTCGAGACGAACTGTTTACAGGAGACTCAATCATGCTGGCCTGTATACCAGAAGACCAGCAGTTTGCATTCCTTTCACGTCTGCGTATAAACGCGCTCGTTTTAACTGGAGTTTAAAACATCAACATTGGAGTGTGGGAGAGTGGGCCAATGTGATGTTCAGTGACGAGTCCACGTTTAGTTTGAGTAGTGATTCTCGGCGGGTAACGATATGGAGAGAACGTGGAACATGTTTCGAATCAAGAAACATAAAGGAATTTCCATCAAGGGGAGTAATGGTATGGGCAGGCATCATGATGGACGGCCGCACAGACCTCCTTTTCTTTCACACGGGGTCTGTGACTGCTCAAAGATACAGAGACGAAGTTCTTGCGAATTATGTTCGCTTGTTTCGAGGTGCTGTCGGTCCTGACTTCATATTCATGGATGATAATGCACCATGTCACCGAGCGGTGCTGATTGATGACTTCCTTGAAACGGAAAACATCCAGTGCATGTCGTGGCCTGCGAACTCCCCTGATTTAAATCCTATAGAGCATGTATGGGATATGCTCGGGAGACAAATTGCAGCCCTTTCTCACCCACCAAGCTCAGTTACAGAACTGAAGAGAGCTCTCCAAGAAGCTTGCAACCGTTTGAGCCCACAACTCATTCATCATTTCATAGCAAGTATGGTAAATCGCTGTGCAGCGTGCCTGGCTGTCATAAACTGCAGCATCAATATTTTATTTAATGTTTTCTTTCATTTTTTCTTTATAGTGTGAATCCTTACTATGCTCAGTTTTCTTTCAAACTTCTACTTTGGATAATAAAATTAATTATCATTCTTTTGATTTGCTTCCTTATTTTATAACCCTTTTACACTCGCATATCACGTTTCCCGCCATTTTGATTTACAGTTACTTATTTATTCACATAATTATCAATTATGCTTAACTTTTGGACACCAGTGTACTTGTTAATGTATCAGTACTGCACAATGTATCTGATAATTAAACTCACAATACTAAATTAAGAACAAGTTTAAAAATTATTAGTGATTCACATAGGCTTGTCATGTACAGAATTTAATACTTATCTTGATAATTTTACGGTTTATGATTAAAATCGTATTGTAGCATTAACGTCAAAGTTCATTATTATTGCATTCAAAATATTTTTATTGTGTGAATGGGGGCGCAATAAAAATTATGATTGAAAATTGGGTGGCAAACATTGAAAGTTTGAGAAGCACTGACATATATGTTACGTAGAGAAGTATGGAACGCCGGCATTCTATAGAATGCCTAGGGGGGGGGGATTGTATATAATACAGGTTGTTCTTAAGCAAATTAGAAATATGAGAATTATTGCATATTTTTCCTGGGCATTGTATATAATAACCTAGGACTATAGAATTATAAATGCCTATAGAAACATAGAACCTGTAGAATTATCAATGCCATTTAGGCAAAGTATGAAAACAGATCCAAATAAGGCTGTTTATATCAATGACGTGCATTCCTTAAAAATACCAAAATTCTGAAAAAATAATGAGAGTATCATTTAAAAAAATTATTCAAAATACGTAAAGGAGAATTAAAGTTGTACAAAACAAATGTATTAATTTCTTTCTTATTAAGGGGTTCCGGCACGTCCATAGGAGCCCCTGTTAAATTGCGTAAGCTTATTTACCTTTTTCTCGGAAACTACTGACTTCTCATGAATAAAATTTTTACAGAAGGTTATGTGTACTATTAACTGTAACGAAGCGTTTTGAATTTTTGTTAAAATTAAAGTATTTATGAATTTTTTAAGAAAATGTACAATTTTTCCACTTAAAAATTAGTTAAAAAAAACTTTATCAAAAATGGTTTGCCGGATATATCTAATTCCCTCCATTAAAATGTGTAAATATGTTAAAAGTATGATCACTGAGAATTTGAGGATTATATAATGAATAGTTTTTGAGAAAAAGGTACAAAAAGTGAAAAAAAAAAATATTACTATTTTGAGAAAACAGCTTAAAATAAAAGTTTCTAATTTGTTGAGATTTACTTTTTTAGTACTTTCCAGAAGCATATGAAGAATTTTCTTTACACTCTGCTCCTACAAAAGAGTCTTCTAATTATATTTTTTTCATTACTTTTGACAATTTTGCCTTTTTTGGATCTCAAGATGCTTTCGTTGTGCTACATTAACCCTACGCGCATCTAATATTTTGAAGCATGACAAACAGTTATAACTTGGTTCAGTATCGCAATGTTTTAAGATTATTAATTTTGCTACATGACTCACGTTGAACTGTGCAATAGCATATTTATGCCTAATTTTAAAGTTTTTAATTCGACAAATGTTGATCTTGGAATCACCGACCATATGGTGTTGTTAACACTATACCGTGAACACATATTCTTTTGGATAAACCCAATACACTCTAATTTTTCCACTTGAACATCATATGGATTCGTGCTCATCGAAATCTTATGCAAGGAGAAACACAGGGTGCTCCTAGCAGAGCTCATTTGATACGCGTTAAGGAGAGTAGCTTCATTTAAAAAATAGATAAAAAATACTTTTTAAATTAATGTATTTTCTCATATCATATATCATTTTTAACAGAAATATTTGAACTTTTAGAAAATATATATATATAAAAAAAGAAAATCAATAATTTTTTTAAATCTATGTGGCAGACATACTTAAGAAAAAATTTTCGTATAAAAAATTATAATAGAAATTAAAAATAACCTACGAGTACTTATTGTAACGTAGGCTTGAATGACAATTCATTGCATTTTTCACGCAAAGACGTTTTATATTTAGAAATTTTGTTTTACACATGCATTTTATGAATCCTTGGCCACTTCCATTGAACTGATCAATTGCAATTGACCGCAAGGGAATTTCGTGGTCAGAAATATCTTCAATTCTAAGTAAGAGCTCTTAAAGCATAACGTGTATTGGGATCTTTCATATACTTGTTTTTAAATTCCTTCAGAAGTCCCAAGTCGATTATAACACTTCTCTTTCCTACTCATCACAAGTGCCAATATATTTGCGATAGAAAAAAGTCACAGGTTTCACAACAATGCCTTTTTCAATACTTTTCTGTTTTTTCCAGCAAGGTTCACAAAGGTAGACGTACAGTTTAATATCATGACTTATAACGTTTTTGTAATTGGTTGAAATTTCTCTGTGTCCAATAGCCAAATGATTTTCATGAAGTACGTTAAATAACTCAGAAACCGTGACTTAATACTGTATAGTACAGACGCCTTATTTAACAGGATATAAATGAATTTACTTTTGTTTTCCACAATCATCACATCAAAGCGATTCAGAAACCAATAGCCCCTGCATTCCTTCTTAAGAGTCAGTTTTGCTTTTGGATTTTTGACTATGATTTTTGATTTTCTATTTATTTACTTCTAGTAAGTAATTTCAGTTAAGAAAAATTGTTTTTTTTTTGCAGCATTAACTCGAATTTTGGGCAGTTCGTCGTCAAATAGTTGTTTCCTGTCAAAAAGACCATGACACCTTCTCAAACACTACGGCTTGCACCTCCATCTTTATGCAGCGTAGGAAAAATTAATTTTCTGTTAAACAAATTTAAGTAAAACTACGTATATTCTGACACTTCCTAACAAAACCTTCCAAACTAAGTGCAACTGACAAATTCTGAGCCCGAGTCACGCGCTAAAAGTCACTTGCCTTGCCACGCAATATTCGAAATGAATCAGAGATGTATTTCATACTTCGCTCATGCGGTTGCTCATTCGGCATTCTATAGAATGCCTAGGCAATGTGTGAAATATAAATCATTTCATATATCGCTGGCTAGTTTTAGTTATTTTATACAATGCCTAGACATTCTATATAATGCCGGTTTTGAAACTTTGCCGGTAACATAATGCGGTTTGTATTTCGAAAATATTTTTCCTCAAAATATATTCTAATACAATGTTCGCGTGAAAACTAATATAAAAATTGGTCTTGTTTTCATAAAATATATTTGTTATCTGAAAAAAAATTATTTGCTCTTTGAATCATAATTTTCTATGTTAACAAATAAATTGCATCTGACATTCCATCTTATACATGTGAGGTGAAGCTTAGTCAGCACACAATCCAGTTCAAAGCATGTTTAATATTTTAAACTAAGAACTGCTTTGTCTGGCCATTGAACTTTTCCAGAGTCCCCTTAGAGTGAGGGGAAAAGTTCAAAGGCATTTCCTCAGAATGGACTGTTACACCATCGGAACTGCCCTCTGGCGAGAAGATAAGGTTTCTGGGGCCACTTCGACATGAAATACCACCGGGGAAAGAAACATCCGCACCCTCTGTCGAAATAATTGGCCAGAATCGTATTTTTTCTATATAACCCACTTAACTAAATGCATTGAAAAAATGAGCAAATGATTGCAGGTTGCGGTGGGCATATTTTTTTTTATCGGGGTAGGGTCTTCACCCCGATGACATACTTTTGATCCCTATGGCATGAGAGAAAGTAATAATTCCCTCCCCCCCCCCGAGTCGGATTAGTGCATTTGCTCACAGACTTGAAGAAAAATTCGCTTTCTATTATGTGATAGAAATCTCATTGAAATCATGTTCAAGGACTCGGCTTATAGCTTGAAATAAGAAATAAAAACAAATGGAAGTATTTGAAAAATATCTGATTAAAAAGGAGGAATTTCCACCTTTATTATTTTTTGAAAAAGAGTTAAATTAACGTCGCTTGAGAGAGGGAAAGTTATTTTTACGTCACATTGTAAACATGCAAAAATAATATTGGCGACTGACCTCGTAAATTTGAATCATGGTCAAATGATGAGGACGACACCTGAGCTGGCACCCCTCTCCTAACTACCAGATTCCACCAACAGGAGGATATTGAGACTTGACAAAGTTAATCTCCATCGCCCCTCTGCACAGCAGTCTCAGTGGCGTGAGTGAGTGAATATTGACGTCACACTGTTCAGCTACGGGAGGGCTTTGGGTGACGGACCTCGTCATTTTGAAAACATGGTCAAGTGACGAGGACGACACCTGAGCTGCCACTCCACTCTCCTAACTAACACGCCACACCAACGGGAGGGTGTTTGGGCTCTCGACAGATTTGACGTGCATCGCTCCCCTACACGGCGGGTCTTTAGTGGTACTGGCCTCGAACTCATGACATGACAGCCCCAAGTTCCTACCTTGGCCACTAGGCGACCGAGGTCACAGTCTTCAGTGGCACCTGGACTCCAACTCATGACACGCCAGTTATTAGTTCGTGACAACTACCACTAGGTTTCCACGGTCGCATGACTTTTTATTAAAGGTATATTGGTTTACTGTTAGTTCATATTAGAAATAGACAAAATGATAGACAAATTGTTGAAATAACCATTAAGTTGGTGTTGAGACGTCAATAAATAGGTTTCTTTTTTTAAGAAGATAAAAAATGTAAGTTTCAGAGAGGAAAAGATTGACAGAGAGTTTGAGAATTGTATGTAGATAATAGGGTGGATGACAAGAAATTTAGAATTTCAAAACCTAACTATGCGGAGAATATGTCCTATAGTATATAGATGAAGGGATATATATACACTGCTGGCCACCGTAAATACAGCACCCTGAAGGAAGCACGCAAATAGCATGAAATTTACAACATGCATTAGCGGAGATGAGATAAACAAATGATTAGAATTTCAGCGCAGCGACACATCACGCACGCCTGTGGCGCCACCTCAAAGCGCTATTTAAGGCTTGGAGATTTCGACGATTTCAAGTTCGGCAATTGTGTTTTTCTTGTGGTTTTTCAAAAAACGATCAGTTATGTCTCGTAGAAAACAGCGATCAGCTTTTGATCAAGTATCCGAGTTCGACAGAGGAAGGGTAGTGGCCTACCGAGATTGTGGATTATCCATCAGGGAAATCGGCAGTCGCGTTGGACGAAACCAAACAACTGTAATGCGGATATGTGACCATTGGATGCAGGAAGGTATGACGGACCGACGTGGTCGATCGCATCCACCTCAGTGCACTACTTCACGTGAGGACAGTGCGCATGGCAGTGATGAATCGCTCAGTCACATCACGAACCATAGCACAGCACATTGAGTCTGTAACCCATCATTCAGTGTCTGCGCGTACCATTCGACGCCGTTTACAGCAGAGTGGTCTGTCCGGAAGACGTCCATTGCTTGGTCTACCCTTGACGCAGAACCACAGACGTCTCCGCCGCCAATGGTGCGATGAAAGAAGGATGTGGGTGGCAGAATGGAATGAAGTTGTCTTTACTGACGAGTCACGCATCTGTCTGCATCACCACGAGGGTCGGATTCGAGTCTGTAGACACTGTGGAGAGAGGAGGCTGAACAGCTGCGTTATGCACCGCCACACTGGTCCTGCCCCGGGTATTATGGTATGGGGCGGTGTTGGATATCACTCTTGCACTCCTCTAGTGCGCATTGCCGGTACTTTAAACAGCCAGCGCTACATCTACGAGGTGTTGGAGCCAGTTGTCCTTCCTTACCTTCAGGGCTTGGCCACAACCATATTTCAACAGGATAATGCGCGACCACACGTGGCACGCATTGCCCAAAGGTTCTTCGTCAATCACCAGATTGAATTGCTTCCCTGGCTGGCTCGCTCTCCGGATCTTTCGCCGATAGAAAACATGTGGTCCATGGTTGCTCAACAATTGACCCAGATGACACCCCCAGCTGCCACACCAGATCAACTTTGGGAAAGTGAGGAAGCTACTTGGTCTGCTGTACCCCAAGAACACGTCCGAAGTCTCTTTGAATCAATGCCGAGGCGTGTGGCAGTGGTGATCTCCAACATTGGCGGCTACTATATGGCTACTGATTCTGGCAGGAACAATACTTCACAGAAGTCTATAAATTTAATCATTTGATACTTGGTCAACATGTTATCTACAAAATTAATTTTGTTATGCTATCTCTTGTCTTTCTTGGTGTTGCATTTACGGTGGCCAGCAGTGTATATAATAAAAATTAATGTATATGAAGTACTCCCACAAGGAGAAATAATTTTAAGTAGTTGAATTTTTTGAGTTTGAGAAAGTCAAAGTAACAACTTTCGTCGAAATAAAAAAAAAAACGTTTTAGTTCTTTTTAACATGGAATGGGAGGAGAGGACACCCCTTATAAACAGTTACAAGAATAAACATCAGGTAAATTTAACAGCTTCTATGGTATTAAATTTTTAAAAACTTACTGTCGAAACTACAGTGAACGATAAAGCGGTAGACGGCAATGTCAGTGATGTTCTCTGCAACTGGATTTCATAGCTCATGTGCTGTGAGCAGTTATGAACCGTTATTGTAAACATTACATTTGGAACGATGCTTTAAATAAACTGTCTTTCCTTTCGTCTCTTATTTTTTGTGTTTGTGCCTTACCGCATCACTTGCGCCCATACATTCCACAATAAATGATTGTTATAATGTCCTGTACCTACCCTTAAAGTTTGTACTATGAATTCGGCATCACCCTGTGTAGCGTAATTATTCTCTACTTCAATTCTCTCGAGAGGGCTTTTTATAATTTTTTTTGATCCTCCAGGATATTGTACGATTATTAATTATTTTTATTGTTGCATTTTTTTTTATTATATTAACTCTGTGACCTTAGTTCTTAAAAAAAGTTCTACGTCTTCAATTTTTTTTTTTTGTTTTTTGTAATGGGTTGACATAATATAGCGTTAATAACCAGATCCTACCAAATGGCTTGAAAATATTAAGTACATAATTTTAGAATGTTCTAGAATAATGGTTCTCAAAGTGGTCCTTACAAACCCATAGGGTCCCCGATATTATCCAGGGAGTCCGTAGAAAATTGAAATTGATTTGGGTGTTCCTGAACAACGTCAGAGGGTCTGCACAAGGTTTAATATAAAATAAAATAAAAATTTGATCTATTTTTATTTTTATGGAAATTTAAATTAATAACAAAAATTCGCTTTCATATATTTCTGACTGAGAGTTGAACCCTTTTGCCCATGGACTAAATCAGATCCCAAACACAGATGAATCCATACTAATACAGGAGCATCTTATTGAAATATCCACAAATGAGAGACTTAAACAAATGTTTGTAAATGGATACCACAAATTCTGGTTACAAAAACAGATCCAATTTTATATCCTGCATTATAAGTAATTGTATATAAGTTCTTGACTACATCCCATCTTCCAAATTGGTTCAATTCAGTCTCGTAAAAAGTCTCATCACAAAAAAAAGAGAAAGAAAACGACTAAAAAACTAGGGCTCGTGCGGATTTGTGGTTGCTAGTTACAAACATTGAGAAGGACATAAATACAGTCATAAAATCTCATAAAGTTCGTCGAAGTCAGTAATTCTTTTAAAATTTTATATTTTAAACAGTTAGAGATTTCAATAAATAACTCTTTAGAAAATGTGGTTTTAAATTTGTTATTTCTTTACTATGCATTTATATAGCTTTTACACTTAGGGTCCTTGGCAGTGCCAGTTCATCCATTGGGCTCTTGGAGCGGGGTGCCCAAAGGCCTGGGGCCAGTATAAGTTTAACTTAACTAGAGTTTCTGGTTACAAATTTCGCTCTTCCAGTGCCAAGGGGACCTGTAGATTTTCTGTACCCAGGGCCCGAAATGAGCTTAAATCGGCACTGGTCCTTGGAAAAGTTTTAACTTTAAAAAGGGGCCCAGGGTGTTTTAACTATAAAAAGGGGTCCATGGGTTAAAAAAGTTTGGAAACCCCTGGTCTAGAACTTACTTTGTCTGAACTGATCTTGGGGCTTTTCAGTTGAGAAAGGAACGCTTTTTTGCCACATTTCACGTGCGCCTTTTCATGCTGTCGCTACTGTTTTCTTAACTATCTTAAGGTCTTGTTTTGACATAACATGTAACCTTTAAAGTATTTTAAATAAATAAATATGATTATAATACCTTCCTGATACCTTTCAGCAACAAATGCATCCAAAGTAATATTCGAAAAGCTCACTACTTTATATATATGTATACAAATTTTTCTTGCTTGTCGTCATGACTAACTAAACCATGTTCCTTCGAAGCTTGAGGAAGGACGCGGTAGCCTAGTGGGCAAGGTCGTAGACTTGTGGCTGGCGTGTCATGAGTTCGAGCCTGGTGTCACTGAAGACCTGCCGTGTAGAGAGGGTGATGCACAAAAAATCTGTCGGGGCTCAAACGTCTTCCCTTTGGTGTGGTGTGGAAGTAAGAAGAGGTTGGTGACAGCTCAGATGTCGACCTCGTCCCATGACCATGGTTCAAAATTATGAGGTCCTCCACGTGTAGCTGAATAAGGGGACGTTAATGTACTTTCACTTACTCACTCTAGTCTTGATTTTTCCTCAAAAGAATAGCTGTTCTAACTGATGCGCATTACACATCTTTTCAGTCTATAAGTCCGCATAGGCTAATTTAAGTGCCAGAATCGACCGTTGCATTTCACCGAGTTCAAAAAATATATTTTGTATTAACTGTGGCTTAACAGACTTTGTTTGGGGGAGAAATAAACATGTTAAAAAACAGTACAAAATTTTAAAAAAACCAATCAATTATTTTTGTGTGTTTTAAAAAATACTCAAAAAATTTTCATCCGTCAAATCTAACTTTACCTAAACATACAATAAATGTATTTTTAATGATACACTGGTGATATGTGTATGATAATTAATTTTAACACATTTATTTTGTCTCAGGAGAAGCCGTTGCGAGCAAAATCTCCGCTACCAACTTTTAAAAAGATTCAAAACAAATCATTGAGAAAAACCTTATAAATACATATTACCATTTCAATAAATCGTTTGATTAAAACTCTGTATTTAATAACTTATGATTGAAACTAATTTAAGATAGGATTCTTCATTGTTTATGAGCTGAAAAATCAATTTCATTCTATTTATCTCATAGAGTGCAATTGACTCAACGATAAGTTTGTTCGGTACTTGCTTTAATTAAGATTAATCAGAATAAAATTATTACTCAACATGTTTATTTTGATGGGGAATATTTTAATCTGAAACAACAGAAAGTAAAATGCTTTTTGAAGCGACTTTTGAATAAGAGTTCAGTTTTTAATTTTTTTCTCTCTAGTCCAAAAAAAAAACTTCCTTCAAAAAAGGAATTAAGAGTTATCGTTCTTAATTTGTCGTTTTTCCTTTTACCGACTTTGGAGTTATTTGTGAAGGATAATAGGGGCCAGCATGGAAGTGTGAAAACTTTATTGCGGAAACTTTGGAATGTTCCATTTGAAGCAGAGGGTCAACAAATCTGTCTCACCAAATCTTGGGTAAGTCTGGCCTACAGCAACTTCAAGGTAAATGTCGTGGAAAGAAAATTTGAAACAAAGTGTTTTGAAGTTCAATGTTCGAGGTAGCTATTAGATGGGTTTTTACTTTAAGAAGAAGGAGGTCAGCAATTACCGTTAGTTCGAAATTCAAAACTATTTTTTAAGGTAGAAATGTAACTAAAATTGTTTAAAATATACAGTGACTCCAAAAATCGAGAATGAATTGTACTTTTTCCTCGGTAAATGTAGTTTATAAAGCAGACAAATAAATACTTATAAGTAAAATGCTATTTTTAATGCATATGATAAGCTAGAAAGTTATTTCGTAATAATAATTCAGAAAACTTAAAGAGAGAAAAAAATAAGTGAAAACTCAAACGCACTTGTAACATTTTAATAAACATTTGCCGATATTAGCTTTAAAAAAATTCATAATCTAGTAACAGATTTTCTATTACTTTTTATAAATAGGGAAGTGGCAATATTTGTTTCATGTTTCTTAGCCTTTGTTATCTCTTAGTTAATTTATTATTTTCCCATTGAGTGATCATTTTTCATTATTTTAAGTTTCAGCACTACCTTCTCAAGAATGGATCTCAGATTCAGACTTCAACATTGTAGAATAAAGTCTTTATAACTGTGCATGCATGCGTGTGTTTGTACGTGCGTACACGCATGTATATGTGTGTGTGATTGTGCGGGGGTGGGCGTGTGCGTGTAAAATCTTATCTCCTGTCTTCAAACATTGAAGTAAATTAAAACTGTGGTACATACTAGAAAACACTGAGTAAACACTTAAAATAAGACTAAGAACTATTTAAACCGTATGCCTGTGAAAAGAATGTTTCAATCCAGCGTAACTCAAATTGTGGGGCGTCCCCCGGGGGTGTGATAACCCTACAAGTTAAGCGCAAGCCTATCGAAAATAAAAGATTTTTTTAAAAAAATAACTGGAAACCACAAAATAATTTCTGACATAAATAACAAACAAAATAATTCTGACATAATAAAAAATACATATTTACACTGATATAATTTACATATAACATATTACGTCATCAAAAATAAAAGCTTCAATCTTTGATAATTATTTTAATGGTATTAAAAACTACTTCCACGTGTTCTTCGGATTTGTAAGTTTTCACACATAACACACAGGGGCTTTTCGTTCTCCATTTAATTCAGTAGTAGTAAATCCAAAATTTAAGTATTCTTCAGAATATTTCCTTGATTTAATTTTCGAAACCATCCTCGTCTGTGTACTTGTTGATACTTTATAATAGTCGAATGCTCGCTTACGATTTAAAAGTGTATCTACGATTTCTTTTAATCTACTGCCGTAAATACTTAATACTGTGAATAACAACTAACGCGCGTGCGTGCAAATTATAAAATGTACATTCAAGATTGATTCGGTAACTAAGTATCGACTCGACTAAAACTGACTGGAACTGTACGAGGTGCAGCATTTTTACATGTTTAGCTCATGCAAACGTTCGCGAGAATGCCAGATATGATGGATATATGATAGAGAGCAACAGATTGGACTGGAGGTTCTAAACCTTTTTTTCTGCCCGGCCGCATACATATGTTAGCTATTTTACGCGGGCCGCAACATGAGGGTTAATGGGGAGGGGGGAAGAAATGCTTTAAGATCAAGATAACAAAGAAAATTAAAAATGTGGAAATTGATCACAAAATATTATAACTCCTATTTTGTAACTTTTAATTATTATCTTTTATATTTTTTATTTTTGTCACTGAATTTTTTCTTAACGGGAAACACACATTTCACACTATTCTTTCACAATTTTTGCATCAGTAAACAATTTCATATGATAACCAAAGTTATAAAAAATTTCATAGGGTGCCTTTGTTAACGCTGAGACATTACCACTGACAAATATTTTTTTTCTGTTATAAGGATTATTCTAGAAAGCTTAATTATCATCTCTTGAAAGATATCTTCGAGGAAAAGTGTCATTGACCGATTCCTGTTTATTGGAATTTTTTAAATACACTTTCATGACAAATCGTAATCAGAAAAAAAATATTAATTCGCACCCATATTACATCCACAGCAAAAAGGAAAATTGATACATTTGATTTTTGAACAAATAGTTTCCCACCAAATTTTCATAAATAAATAATTGAATTTCTCAGAGCAATAGGTTTTGACCGGGCCACTTAAAAAGGCCCGGTAGACCGCAGGTTGAGTATCGCAGAAATAGACTATTTTTCTAATGACATTTGTACTTTTAGAAATAAATGATGGTGGAAATAAATATTTAATTAAATATCATTTTGCAATCTGTTCCAAATAAAAAAAAATTGTAAGAAAAAGAACATAATGATTATAATATTGCTTAAAAGTAATTAATTACCTTAAAGAAACAAATACATAATTTAATACGTATCTTGTTAATTTGTAAAGTTTTAAGATCGTACTGTAGCTTTAGCGTCAAAGTGCATTATTATTGCGTTCAATATATTATTATTGTATAAGGGGGGGGGATAAAAATTATGATTGAAAAGTGGGTCGCCAGTATTGAAAGTTTGAGAAGCACTGTCTTAATCTATCTTAAGAGACATTTTAAAAAATCATTCGAATCTATGTCATGACACTTTAAATAATAATCAAGTCTAATGAGCATAGAACAAAATATTGACACTTAACCTTCTTGGAGATGAAGTGGGGGGTGGGCGTGTCACCGTGGTTCCATTCCTTGCTCATTTTTTGCTCTCTGGATCATTGATATTATCCACATTACCGACTTCTCATTCGCCCTGCCCTAAAAGTTTCAACATCTCCCATGACATATCGCTTCGTATTTGTTAATGAAACGGGATCAGTATTCATGGAACTCAGTGAGATGATATTTTTGACCTATCTACATCTTGATTAATTTTATACGCATTGCCATACTTAAAATCTCTCAGTTTCATTCACAATCATTTGAATTATTCTTCAGTCTATAAATGGACGAAGTTATTTACTACGGAAGCATAGACCGTGGGTGATGGTCTTTCGTATTTTTGGTCGTAACTCAGGAACATGTGGCCAGTATGAAAATTCCTTTTCTATTTTAGAACAATGTCATATGAAGGGCTATTATAGCCATAAATAACCATTATTCAATTGTAAATTTGCCGGACACAGCAATCTTTCAAAGGAAGGAATTTAATCACACTGTGAATCTCTATCTCCTCTATACTGCAGATTTCTTCTATTTATGGTTTCTTGAAATCAAGCAAATCAAATTTAACTGCTGTAATTTGTCACGACCCTAAAGTCGCAGGTGAAGTTTAGGACTCCGAATGAACAGACATTGTTATAAAAACAATTAAGTTTGCTTGTTTCAATCAATTACCTATAAAGTAAGATTATAAACCAAGGGAGCAGTCAAATTAATTGGCTTCCTCAAATTCCTAAGACAAATAATTTAAGCACTTAAGGAGACTCATTACCTTTGCCCTTTTTATTTGTTTACGTATTTAAAAAATTTATTCCAGTATTTCATCTGAAGTTTCTATTCAAGAAAATGATACGAGATGAAATTTTTCATATATTATTCATACAATTTTAAAAATTCATATTTTTTATAAAAAAAATTGGGATAATTTAAAATTCTACTCCTTTTGTATTTATCAACTTTTTGACAGGAATTTTTTTGCAATATTCTTAAAGATGTTTTAAACAACTTTAGGGATCTATTTTACCATAACTGAATTAGTTTTGTAGAAAAAAAATTAAATGTTGATATGTACACACCAAAATTCTACAAAGAAGCCATATCTCCTACACTTAATTTTTTTTTTTAAAAAAAATTACTCAATTTACAGCAAAGAAGATCCTTAATTTTCGTACATGTATTATATGAAACACAAAGAAAAAATGGAAGTGATTGGTAAATAATGGTTGAAGGAGTAGCATTTTAAATACACAAATGTATCGAAAAACACAAACTTTGAAAAACTGCTTTAAAGTTTGTAATTCTGAAAAAATAATTATAATAAGCTTAAATAAACTTAAAATACTACTTCATGACATAAGTTATATGATTTTTAAAAAGTAATTGCATTTTCATATAATTTCAACCTAATTTTTTTTTATTAATAATCAATTATTAGAAATTAATAATTGTACAAAAAAATCCAAGGAAAAGGTTTATAAACAGTTTTCAGTGTCATGACAAAAATTTTAGTATTTTTTTTTCTTCACATAAGATTGAAATATTATAATTGAAAAAAAAAACACTAGATGAATAAAAACTGAAATTATGAAATTATTAATATAAAATGCCTTAATTAAAAAATTTGACACGCACACATTTTACAATGTAAAAAAAATTACATTATTGTAATGCCTCGGAAATATCCTGCATTATATATAACACCTTCCTTTTTTATAGTTATTATTTCTTTTTTTAAAATAATTTCTTTTCATCAAAAATTTTTGAGCTATTTTAACATTTTTAAGGAATCATGGGCAAGTTGCCTAATTTGTTTGCTTTTATTTTTTAATTGAAGTTTTTCCTATTTTTAATTTTTCGGCGTACAAAAAGGATATATCAATCGAAAGAATGTGTCTAAATACTAGCTTTAAAAAAACGATAATTTGGTCATATTTAGGGTACCTAGTCCCCCTTAAATGAATAATCCGATGAAGCAGCATTCGCTACGCCTCGCCCGGGTCAAATTGCTATTCCGGTTCAGAGCTTCGCAACAAGAGCACCAGGATTTCTGCTAGCTACTTCATAAATCTCACTATAATAGCAACCTAACGACTAACTCTAGCATTCACTTAGCTAAGGTTTAAATAACACTCAAATGAGCATGAAACTGAGTTCTCTCCCCGGAGGGGATGGATAACTCAAACAATAGTTAAAGAATTATTTTTCCCCAAGAGGATCTGTAGAAGGGAGTGAATAGGACCCGTTACAAATTTACAGTATTGTGTAATAAGAATTACTTAATATGCATGTTTAATTTCACCAGATCTTGGTTATTGTTCATTGATGATTAAAATTTCCTATGACACGTTCATACATGATGTATAACAAAATCTGAAATAAATTTGCAGTTCTATACCTCGTGTATATTATAATTTTTTTCTTATTTATAAAATATACCTTAAAACTTATTTTTTCATTCCCATATTAATTTCTCAGCCATTCTTCTCTGATTAAGATTTTAAGTATGATCCCTGTTTTAACATTCAATTAGATGATAAATACTTCATTTTTGAAAGCTAATTGCGAAGTATTCAAGCAATGTGATACGAGAAATCTATATGATTCACAATTAGGTAATATGGATATTAAGTTGTTCATAAAAACGATCGCTCAAGCAAGTATGATTTAAATATTCTTTATACCTCAAAGAAACAAACAAATTGATTGATAAATTACTAGCATCACATTTTGATGCTGTATTTGGTTTACTAGCCTGGTAGTTCTGAACCACAGATATGTAAGCAGGATGGCACATGGTTGACATTCCACTGTTCAAAATTCCACACTATACTAATGTCAGTACTTTAAGCCTCGACGAGTTAAATTTGCATGGTTTTTAAGGACACCAGGACTCGAACAAACTAGACATGACATTGTCGGCAACGAACATGTGGCCATTACCTCCTCGGTCTTTAAATCATGATGGGGAAAATCTACATTAAGTTTGGACTAAAGTAGGGGGTCTTCAACCCATGGCTTGTGAGATACGAATGGCCCACTGAAGGCATTTCAGCAGCCCTTCATTTGAATCTGATGCAATTTTTGAAAAAATTGCTTTGTCTGCTTTTAGTCGTAAAAAAGGCCATTTTTTTCCTGCTATTCTTGATTTGGAAAACATTTTATATTGATATAATTGATATCCATATGATAAAATTTTCTTAAAATGACGAATTTTTAAAAAATTTCATTGCATTTTAAATAATTTTGAAAATAAAAAATTTTGAAAATGCATAAAATCTCTGAAGATTTCAGAAGAAAAGATTAACTTTTTTCTTCTTCTTTAACACGCAAAGTATTTTAACTCGACTTCCATTTAACATTTTGGAAACCGATATATATATATATACACACACAAATCTGTAACACCATATCTTCTCTTAGAATCAGAATCAGTTATGGTCTTGTAAAACAAATCTCGCTTTCTTATTTAACTTTTCTGATTACATTATTTTTATCACAGTGGTGTGGATCATTGTGGATGCTTTGATTTGGCCATCAAGCACTAAAGGTTGAAGAGCCCTAGTCTAAAGTGTAGTCCAAATTGTAAGATATTTCGCTTAGAATTTAAAAAAAACCACAAAAAATTTCTAAAAATAATGCAAGGGAGTAGAATTTTGATTTAAAATAGAAGCGAAACACTGATTCTAAAAGAATTATAAGCGCTTGTTATTACGAATAGTTTTTTTGAAGTGGTAATTTTGATTTATTAGTCACTCATTAAGTCGCATTTTGGTGCCTAACTGCGACTGTTGGTGATGAATATCATAATTTCAAAACATTGTCAATTCACGAGGAAGACAACTAAGCTGACACTCGACTCTCCGAACTATCACGCCACACCACCTGAGGATTTTGAGTCCATGACCGAACAGAAATCATAGCCACGAATTAGTGACCCTGATCACTCCGTTTTCTCGAACACAAAAAATGAACTTATTTTTAAGTAAATATTATTAATTTGTTAAGCAAAATTAATTATTGAAGCAGTTCAAATTTTCTCATCCATCAATTTTAAAAATTGAAATTGTGATGCTTTGTTTTGGGAAAGGTAAATTGGATGTTCTAAGAGTTTAAATAATTGAATTACGAGTCAGTTTTACTGTTTATTAGTTTTTTTAATAATAAATCGAAATATATTAAGACAATAGTTAAATGTTTAAAATGTCGTGTGTCAAAGATAATTCCTTATAAAATTATTTATATAAAATGTTTGTTTCTCATTGCAATAACTTACGATAAAACACCAAAGATTTACATAAAATATCATTTCTACTTTTCATGATATTTACTCGATATAAAACCACAACGATTTTGAGAGAGGTCTAAAAAAATCTTTATAGGCATGTACATTAATTATTTTGAATTCTAAACAGGCAATATATAAAAATAATGTGACTTTTCTTTCAGAAATTTCGCTCATTCGCAAGATGGCAAAAAATGTGGGATAGAGATATCTTTAAAAACAATTAAACTGTTAAAGTTCTGACGAATTTTATAATTTAGAACCAGACTTTTTAATTCAATTTAAAAGTTAGATTATAAGAATTAGTATAATAGGAATATTCACTTCACTTCTTCAGTTTGACATATTACAAGCTCTTGCTCTCTGATGTTGAAGTGCTCATGATTTGGACATTCGTAAAATACGTGCGTGCAATACTTTGTATAATTTTCGTAACATCGGAAATCAGTTCTTTTTTTTCCTGCGCATAATAAAATAAAATTTCCAAAATATCTCTTCCCAAATCATTATTCTGCAATCGCCATACTCCCTGTTCACGAAAAGTATTGTTAACCTCGCATGAGCAAATGGAAATCTCAATCCAAATAGGTTTATAACTATGGAGTGTTTACTCTAGTACAACAATGTAGTCCATTTTTCTTTTATAATTCAATACAACACACAATTGCAACAGGCCGAGATGGGCAGTCTTTACAAAGCATTTTGGGAAATAATAATCTGGCTGAGGAAAAATCGAAAATGAGATTTTTATTTATGACGAAAAAGAGGAAATTTCGTGCAAAGATGAGGCGTGAAATCGTTTTTTCCTGTTCAAATTTATAAAAACGAATAATTCCGATTTGGGATACAATGTAATGCACATGTATGACTTAAACTGTTACGTATGTGATTCGTCTACAATGCTAGATAGTATAAATTTCAATTTAGTCTTCGTATATATCACTGTGCAACCGTTGCTTTGCGTCAGATAAGCGTTACAAAGTTGATCAAGATGAATTTTGTAGTGATCGTTACTTTGCAGTTGTTGTTTGTCTCTGGATTCGCTTGGGCAGATGATGAACCCGAAAGGCCGAGCAACGAAGATCTAAAGCAAATAATGTGTGGTAAGTATTATCTTATAAATCTTATCACGCCCCTTAATCCACCATTTCATTTTTATCTTTGTGTTATGGGAAATTTATTTTATTTTCATGTTGGAATGGGAAACCTAAAGTGAGGAAAAAATTCGATCAAGATTAATTCTTTTTTATAACAATTCAATAAATTAATATTTTTATAAAATTTTCCTTTTCATGTAAAATAATACTAACACTGGTAAAAAAGAGGTTTTTAAACATGGGTTTTCTTTCAAACTTTACACTTTGCGTAAGAGCGAAAGGGTACGATGAATCAAATTGAATTTATTCAACAATTAGTTTTAATAATTAATTTATTACCTGTGTTTATTAAATTTATTATCTAAAAAAACGTGTAAAGAGTTTTAGCTCAACTGCGCATTGTAAAGTGAACGAATATTGACTTAAGAAAAAAGTAGAAGTACTCAAAATGCATTAAAAATTAATGGCACGTTTTAAAATCAAACACAAAATGTGAGAGGGCTACGTTGCATCTATTCATTTGTAACATTTTTCATTGATTGATACAAAAAAGATAATGCAGCTTACATTACAGAATGTGATCCGAGAGCCTATGTTAATTAATGTTAGGAAACTACTTGCAGATCATAGTTTAGTTTGCTAGTTGCAACTGTTTCATGTTTTAAACAATTGCAATTATAAGTAAAATTTAATTCCTTAAATGCCGTATTCACTCGAATCTAAGCTGCCATCGATTCTAAGCCGCACCCTTAATTATCAATAAGTGAAAAACGAAAAATAGTGTAAAATAGTTTACTGATATCCATTTCTACAAAACTAAATTAAATTTAAAATGTGAACTAATAAGAAGTGAATAATTATTTATTTTACACATGTAATAAACTTATAAATACATACATAAAACTATAATTACCCTAATTGCCCCACCTAACAATTTTTTTAATCCAATTCTAAGCCGCACCCGATTTTCAAGAGCATTAATATTGGAAAAAAATGGCGACTTAGATTCGAGTAAATACGGTAATTAGCTTGAATCAATTAATTTATATTAATTATAACTAAATTATCATATTGTTATCCAAACCAATTTTGCATAGATGTATCCAATTGTGTATGCATGTACACTGGTGTCCAAAAGTTAAGCATAATTCATAATTATGTGAATAAAGAAGGAACTGTAAATCAGAATAGCGGGAAACGTGATATGCGAGTGTAAAATGGTTATAAAATAAGGAAGCAAATCAAATAGAATGATAATAATTAATTTTGTTATCCAAATTAGCAGTTTGAAAAAAACTGAGCATAGCAAGGATTCATACTTTAAAGAAAAAATGAAAGAAAACGTTAACTAAAATACTGATGCTGCAGTTTAATAAGGCGTGTGGTCACCTCTGACAGCCAGGCACGCTGTACGGCAATTTACTATACTTGCTATGAGATGATGAATGAGTTGTGGGCTCAAAGGGTTCCAAGCTTCTTGGAGAGTTCTCTTCAGTTCTGTAACGGAGCTTGGTGGGTGAGAAAGGGCTGCAATTTGTCTCCCGAGCATATCCCATACATGCTCGATAGGATTTAAATCAGGGGAGTTCGCAGGCCACGACATGCGCTGGATGTTTTCCGTTTCAAGAAAGTCATCAATCAGCACCGCTCGGCGACATGGTGCATTTTCATCCATGAATATGAAGTCAGGACCGACAGCATCTCGAAACAAGCGAACATAAGACTCAAGAACTTCGTCTCTGTATCTTTGAGGGACTCGTCACTGAACATCACATGGGCCCACTCTCCCACAATCCAATGTTGATGTTTCAAACTCCAGTTCAAACGAGCGCGTTTATACACAGACGTGAGGGGAATACAAACTGCTGGTCTTTTGGCATACAGGCCAGCATGATTGAGTCTCCTGTAAACAGTTTGTCTCGAAATTCGTATTCCTGCGGAGACTGTGAGCGTCAAACCCAGTGCTCTGGCAGTACTGCCCCTGTGACGTCGCGCACTTATTACCAGATATCGGTCTTGGCGAGGGGGTTGTGACTCTTGGTCGACCTGATACTGGTTGTCGGGTAACATCTCCCGTTCTTTGAAACCTCTGCCACAGTCTTGAGATCACAGACTAGTCTACATTCAGAATTCGAGACACTTCGGTTTGTGATCGTGAGGATTCCAGCATTCCAACGATTCTTCCTTTCGTAAACATGTCCAATTGGCGTCTTTGTGCCATCATTCACCATGTTTGATGGTTAACAACGTTCCTTCGCCCAGCAGTTGCACGAAACTTGTCTGAACTACCTATGCTGCGTGAATCGGTTTCGCCGCGTTCCGACATGCGCCGGTGTTTCGCGCAAGACGTAGTCGACTGAAAAGTTTTGCGTAAACCCAAGGTTTCTTCTTCACCCAATTAATATCCGCAAGAAATTTGGAATAATTTTACGAATATTTATTTCATGTTTTTTTTATATTTTACGATTTATGCTTAACTTTTGGACACCAGTGTATGTATAGATCTAAATTATGTAACCAAAACAATTATGTTCAGCTCAATTGAGAGCTTTTAAATGTGAGATAAAAGCTCTTAAAGTTTTGACCCAGACATAGTTTCAACGTGAGTAGAAGATAACCCTTTAAAATACCCATCCGTGATAATTATACTTTTAAATGTAGAAAGTAAATGAAAACAATTTTTTTTCCCACTGTCATGCAAAATTGACTTCACAATAAGATAAGTATATAGGGAAAACAATATGGAATATAATTATTGCTAAAACATAAATGAGTAATTTGTTGTATAGAGAGAGGGTTGTGTCTTGCAGATTAATTTTGTCTGAACTTGAAATTATCTCGTTGGGGTATAGCGGCTGTAGGGTGCTAACTTGGATGTCGATCTCGTTGTCTGATCTTGGTTCAAAAATACGAGTTTTGGATTTGATTAACAGATCCTTGTCTTTCAGGAATAGATAACTGGAAGTGTTCAGTCCAACAAACAAAACAATGAGCGATATTTTAAAATACGATGCTTTTCACACTAATGAAGCCAGAACATGATCTTAATATACAACCCTTTTCTAAAAAAGCAAATTTCCGATTTTCGTCATTTTTGTCTAACATAAATTGAAATAATCTCCATGTGTCTTCCAAAAATATGCAACAAGTCTTTTTAAAAAATATATAATGAACTGGAGAATAAACCATAGAATTTTGTTTCTTATGTGATAAAAATACGATTGAAGGGAGTTTAAAAGTAGAACATGATTTTTCATTTTTGTGACCCATCAATCCATTTGCTTTTAGATGTAAGTCTTTCTAAATAACTTCAAATTGCAAGCAGTAGTCACGGCTGTTAGCTTCGTGGTCAATGATATTAAAATTGAATCACGTGTTCGATTCCTGATTTTATCAAATACCCCTCGAGCGGAGTAATGAAGCTGCTACATCAGTGATTCCCAAAGTGGTCCATATAGTAGACCCCAAGGGTCTATGACAACCTTCAAGGGATCCGCGTCAGCGAAAAAATAAGTTGAGGGTCCATAGCTGTAAATGGGGGTCCATGAGGTGTAAATGGGGGTCCATGATAACGGCTCTCATTAAATCAAGTCAATGTTTTAATTTTAAAAGAGAATTTTTTCAAGTGGAAACTAGATTTTATCTATTAACTAAATTTATATATATATATATATATATATATATAAGGTTAATTTTTGCAGTTACAAGGTGGTAGCATAAACTTTATTAAAACATGGGCCAGATAAGCAATTTTGGCTTTAAAAAGACATACCTGTTATTTATCATGAGTAAGGGAATATCTTGAGAAAATTTTTTAAAAAACTTTTCCTAGTGAGAAGGAGTTTTGGGGTGGTTGCCAATCTCCAAAACACAAAAAAGCAAAGGGGGAGATAAGGACTAGACACTACTAACCGAGGATTGGTTCCAAATTTTGAAAAATTGTTATTGAAGCACCCGATTTATTTCTCCCTTCTTAAGGATTTGTTTGTTGTGTGCTCAGTTATTTTATGTAGAAATTAAATTTTAATTGAATTAACATGTTTTTCTTTAAGTTTTAAATACCATACTTCACTTCAGTTAGAAATTTAAACCATTATAAGTAAGTAGCTCTATAACAGCTGTCAAAAAGACATTTGAGTCGGTAAATTTGCAAAAATTCTATATGAGGTAAGCAGGTTCTACCCAAAACCGAAAAATATGGCGAGGGGTCTGTGAGACAAAAAAGTTTGCGAACCTCTGTGCTACATGATTAAAAGGATCTCATCGGATATATTTGGATTTTATTATGTTTTATTTGAAATTTCGTCAGACTCTGAAGCAATGTGAGGACAATATAGTCAAAAGATTTAAATATAAGCTTTACAGGTGAGAATTAACAAAATAATGCTTAACAGAAAACCCTATTTTACCTAAGCCTATGAGTAATAATTATTTCATTTATACAGATGAGGACAAAGCAGACCAAGCTGAATTCATTGTGAAATGTCTTAACAAAATGAATTTTGAAGAAGTAAGTACGGTTCAAACATGATTATAACAATGAGTTTTGTGGGCAGGCTTGTTTGTTGGTTAAAAAAAAACCTTCGTGGGGGAAATAAATAATATTTTTTAATACTGATGCTTTTTTTCTTTTTATGCTTAAGAAGATAAGACTAATCTGTAGTTTTTAATGCCATGATCTATTAAAAAAATTAAATGAAAATATTTCAGAAACATTTAATAATGTGAATCTGCATTCCATGAAAAATACTTAAAAAGTTAATTTTGATGGATCAATCGAAAATAAAATTTGCATTTTTTACTCAATAATGTAACTGAATATATTTCATTTATTTGAAAACACAATAAGTGGTTACTTGAAATCTAGAAAATGCTGATAAATATGAAATCACATTTATAATTTCGTTCAATATATCGTTAATAGGTTTATAAGTCAAATGAATTTTTTGTTTTAAACTAAATGCTTCAAAACGATTTTTCTTGTTTTAAAGTATATAATTGACAACCCCTGTTATATTTTTCTGGATTTCCTGTTCGACTTTTAAATTAATTTACATTTTCCAAAAAGAAATATTTTACTAAGAAAAATGGAGAAAAAATTAAACAAAAACAAAAAGCAAATCCATCCATCAAATTATCAAAAACCTCTAATACCGGGTAAGAAATTGAATTTGGAATGCCTAATGCAAATCACGTAGTTGATTTTATTTTAATACGCCTTGAAAAAGATATATAAAATAACGCTATATATATATAAGTTATAGATTTTTACTTCATATTAGTACTTTAATTATATTGTGTTTGTTTACTTTTAATAAAAATAATTGGGTTTTGTTTCAACAATATGAGAAAGAAGCTATTGTAATGAGCACTTTAAGATGAAAATGTTAATATTTCATCATTTCGTATCCATGTATCACATGAATCAATACGAATTTAATTCTGGAAATAATTCTTAATTGAAAGAGCAAGGCAACATTTTTTTCCCGGTAGAGCAGTCTTAAGCTGTCGTGCGACAGCTTAAGACTGATAAGACATAAGTCGCCGATAAGTCACCATCTATAAGCCATTAAAAAGACTAAATGCTAAAAATTCACATTTTGTACAAATGTCATCATATATATATATATATATATTGTTATTGTAAAAAATAACTCAAAAATAACTGATAAATAAAAGAAGTTTTGTTTTGTTAGGCACCAAGGAGCTTTTATTTTAGCTTACAGTATATTGCGTACCTGACCACTTTTCAAGTTATATACGAATATAGAATTTTTCATGACCTCACAATAGCCCAATGATAGCTAACCTATAACCCGTGGGTCAGACACTGACCCACGCAAGTTTTTTTTAATTGGCCCTCGATTGCTAAGCAACAACTAGTTTGTTTACGCGGGTTTTCTTAGATTTTCTAATATGTGTGGATTACTTATATTCTATTTAATCTTTTTTTCAAGCACTACATTGACACAAAAGCAATTTAAACTCCGTCTATAACCTTTGTTTTATCATTACTGCTCTAAAGTTACGCAAACGACAACAAATATATATGAAAGTGTGTAGTATTTGAAATTAAGCAAAAGTGTCTACAATATATCAAATAAAGTGCATAATTTGACTCACATTTTGTTCGTTAAAAAAAATTGACAAACCAGAGCAAATAAACCTATTTATAGCACTGTTTTTCGGATAAAATGCCCTTTTAAAAGGTTACTTTCAGTTATATTTGTAGAAAGAGACTTCCATATAGCCCTTGTATCGTCCTCTCTCTGTTTCACCTTGTGAGGCGCTATGCGCATGTCTGTTATTCTCGAAACTAATAATTTTTGGCTCGCAATTTAAGGCGTTCCTGTACCAGTTTGTACCAGTGTTGAACTTGGTGGCATCCATTTCGAACGCAAAAAATATGTATATTAGATATGTTAATTAAAAATTGTATATTAGTATGCGAATTAAAAATTGTATATTAGCAGGTTAATACAAAATTTCTTCTCAATTTAATGTATTCTAAATGCAAATATTATTAATTGTAACCCTGTACTATGTCAGCGATTTTTTTAAAAAAAATTAAAAACAAGCCAGACAAGTTCCAGTTCATATCAATTGAATGGTTTGAAAAATATGGTTTGATTGAATTGAATAAATTGGTTATATTTGTAATTTGTAATGATAAAGTGATTTCACGTACATATAATCTAAAAAAACATTTTGAAACTTTGCATTCTAATCTCGGCAGGTCCACAGATGAAGAAAGAAAAATGTATTTTTTACAAGAGTAAAAATAAAATTTTCCTAAAAGCAGTGTTTTAAAAAGTTTTTTTTTGGTTCCAAAAAATAGCATTATAGCTGTTAATTTCCAAGTTGTCCATTGTATTGTTGGCCACGAAAAACCTCTTTCAGAATAATTTTTTGAAAAAGCGTTTTTAGAGAGAGAGAGAGAATGTAGTCCTACATTGTTTGCTGATTTTAAAGAAAAAGACTTGATTATATAAAGTGTATAAATGAGTTACGTATAGGTCACAACATAATTAAAAATCGAGTAAAAGAAATAGAAAAAATAATATTTTTTCGCAAATACATAACTATTTAAATTATGCAGAAATGTATTCAATTGCTTTAGATGAAAGTAATGATGTAAATGGTTGTGCACAATTAGCAGTATTTGTTCGGTATTAGTATGGAAATATAATCAAAGAAGAGTTAATAAAACTAACAACGTTGAAAGGGGAGTGTGCACCCGTCTTGATATTTTAAAGAATTTGATATTGCATTTAAAGAAATGGATATTGACCGTCAAAAAATAGTTTCTGCAACAACAGATGGTGCACCTAGCATGGTAGGGAAAAACTTTGGATTTATTCAGTATCTCACATTCTCTGATTGAATTTCATTTTATGATACACCAGCAAGTTTCATGTGTGAAGCACGATTTAAAAACATTTTCCAGTATAATATCAGTTGTAATAAAAATAATTATCTTTATAAACGCAAAAGCTCTTTACAATCGTCAATTTGCACAATTCTTAGAGGAAATTGAATGCCAATATTCAAGTATTTTGACATACAATAAGGGCTATTGCTTAGTTTCGGTAATCGCTTTGTAGCATTGTTAGAAGAAATAAGCTCTTTTTAAATGAAAAAAAAACAATAGTTTCAAAGAATTATCCACTATACATTGATTAAATGATTTTTGTTTGTATGCGACATCACTCTGCATTTTTATGAACTGAATCAAAAACTTCAAGGACACGGACTGATTGTCTTAACGATGTTTGGAAATATTAAAATATTTATGATGAAACTTGACACCTTTACTAAGGATTTTGAAATGAAACTCATGAAATATTACAAAATAATGAAATATTATTTGCAATTTCCCCAATTACAAAACCATTTTCAAAACACAATAATTTTTGAAAACTCCGTTGACATTCAAGAAAATTCAATTAAAAAATATTTAATGACTATGCAGGAAATAAAATAAGCTTTTGAGGAAAGATTCAATGAATTTAAAAAATTGAAAAATACATTTCACTTTATTTTATATCCATATAAAACAGAATTTGAAACAATGGAGTTAACCGAATTTATGTGGCTAAGTATCGAGACAATTTAGAAATGGAATTAATTGAATTTTGAAGCAGCGTAGTGTCGAAAACAAAATTTGAACACTTGATTTCTGAAGTAGAAGGAAAACTGTGTGAAAGTAGTGCAGATAACATTGATCCCACGGTAAAAATTCAGTGCCGTCGTAAGTTCATTTCGAGCACTGGGCGCTGAAGATCTACGGGCCCCTTTGGCACTGGCGGATCGAAATTTATAACCAGAAAATCCTGTTAAGAGCAGCGTATCCGGGCCTCTGAGAGCCCGCCCCAAGCTCCCAATGGCTAAGCCGGTGCTTTAAAAATTGAAAATGTTATATTAAACGTATGGAATTCTCTTTACCAAATAATTTTATATCTATATAAAAACTAGTTAATGCTCTTTTAACAATGTTTGGATCCACATGTTTGGATGAAAAATGGCTTTCTTCAAGAAACTTTGTAAAATTTTATAATAGTAATAGACTTGACAGGGAATTAACTGCGAAATGCGTTAAACTAACTAATGAATACGAAATATTAACCTACTGCTAAAAAACTATTTAAAAATAAACCAGCAACAGATTTCTCATTAAATACTTTATAATAAATGTTTTGTTATATATATATATATATATATATATATATACATTGTATGTAATTTTCGTTACTCCTTGTTCATTCAAACATTTATTGCCATTTGTACCAAACTTTTAAGCTCACTAATAATTAATGGAAACACACATGAAATTATTACCTCACTAAAAATGTTTATATCATCAAACCACGCGTATTTATAGCCGTTAAGCCAACTGAATTTTAAAGATGTTTAGTTTTAAAAATGCTCAATTAAAATTTTTAAACTTAACACTGGTGCAAATGGGCATTAGTGACCCACGAACTAGTATTAAAAAAATATGAACAAAATTTAACCCACGTCTCAAAAAGGTTTGCCATCCTTGCTATAGACACTAGTATTAATAAAATTATTTAGATATCCATATCGGTTTTAAATTTTTTTCAATACCATTTAAAGACAAGATTGCAAAATTCTCAAACAGTACTGTAGTTTTCAGTTAGGAACTTACGCCGCTTACATAAAACCTTCAAATTCTGTATCTTTTTAGTGTAATTTTGGACTCAGAAGCAGGGGTGTAGCTACCACCGTATCAATGATACAGGAACTCCAAGCTATAGGGGCCGCAATATGTGTAAGCAAAAAAAATCATTATATGTTAAGAGGTCCAAAAAGGGTCCCACAAGGAGTTTTTGATACAGGCCTCCTCAAGACACAAGTGCTCAGAAGCTTCTCTAGTCCCGTGTAATAAATGATATCCCTTAAATAAATAAAATATATAGAGAGTGAAAATAATTAATAAAGCTAATTAATTAATGTATTAGTTTAATTTTAGCTATATTAGCAATGATGTAATTTATGTCCAGCTATGTTAAGGAGTATTCTTTCTTTTCGATGATTATTTCCTTTAAATTATCGGATTTGAGAGCGATACAGTCTTCTTAAACTAACGGTAATGTGGTAACAGTAGCCTCCTTTCGCTTAATGTAAGTACAGCCTTCCAATTTGCATGTGCATGCACTCCTTTTTCAATTTTTGGTTTTATTATTTTAAGAAGCAGATGAAAGTAAAGTTTTGTTTATTTTTGTTAATATTGTTCTTAAGCTAATGCTTTTTTTCCCTTCCTTTTTATTTTTTGATTGTCTTATTTTCGCTCTAAATTGTCTTTATTTTTCAGTACAAAGCTCTGGTTAAGGAGTGCTACCAAGGCATGGATGAAGACATAACTGGTGAAAATATGCGGTCGTGGTTCTGTGCTACACCCCTCGAGGAGATCGAGGAAGTATGCATGCCAATTTCTTTAATCTTTTACTATCTCTTCTATTTTTTTCTTAATTTATTGCTTAATTCATTCCATTTTGATATCGAAAGAATTTTTATATTCAATATTATGAGAGCAATTATGAGATCTGATAGTTTATTTAATATAATATTTAAAAGAGGCAGAATCTTAACAGCAATGTTCAAGTAATTTCAATACCCTGAGTTCGCTAGAATTTATGCGAATATGTAAGGACAAAAACAGTTCATTAACAAATGATTAGTGAGCTTATCGAGCTCAAGTCTAGACTTAGTGGATCAATTCGTTGCTAATGGCTCTAAGAAACAGTGCCTAATCTCGCCAAAAATACATTTATTAAGTACTAGGTTGCTTGCAATTAAAATCGGATAATTTTGAAGTGTAAAATAACATTTTATAATTGATACGTTTCTTTTAAAGGATCATAGAAAAAAGTGATACAAATTAATATAATCATAGTAATAGTATTAGATAGAAAAAATAGGCACTTTGAAAAAAATGCTCTTTTTCAATTCTTCCTCTACTATTAGTTCACACATTCTCTCTCTGTATTTATATATCTTGTTCAAATTTTCAAGCGTTAATAAAATACTTTTTATCTATCCACTCAAGTTCAAATACTTTTTTAAACTTGTAGTGTATGGCACTTGATGTTAATACAGTTTTTCTTCAAATATTGAACCATTAATTAAATTTAATTAGTTCATTATAGTTAAGAGATATATTTCAGTTGATATTATTTCTCTAGATGGCAGCACCATTGAATAAAACAGCTTTTGTTACATTTGTGATGAAGATTTAACTTAATCTGAATAATCATATACTAGTTATACGTCAGCATGCCTTTTACACTGGTTTAAAGACAAATTATTATTTATTATATTCAACTTTTATTAAAAAATGTAAATTACAGATTTAATGTGGTTAAAAAGTTTTTAATGTTAATTTAAAAGGTGTTTTGCCACTTAATATTGTGATTCTGTCATATGTATATACATATTTATATATTAGTTGCAATTATTTAATAAAAATTAACTAAAATAAATTTTTTCTTTGTTAACCTGAGTAAGAAATGAGAGTTTTATTTATATATATACATTTTATGTGTTTGTGTTAAAAATAGACCGTGAGAGCTCGTGCTACCTTAATAACTTTTAAAAGTCCTTTTCACTCAACAAAACACGTGTTTTCACTACGTTTTAGACATTCATGGCAACCAAACCTACATTTATACATAATTTGATTGTTTTGTGTGTTTTCTTACCTCTTTGATTCAATAAAAAGTTCTAACACAATCACTTAATCATTAATACATGATAACTGCTGATTTACTAGGGGTAGGGTTTAATCCATTCAGGGGGAAAGGTTATTAAGGGATTTGGCAACTTTTTTTGTTTTGTTACCCAACGATGGGTTGAATTAGGATCTAAACCGACTTATAAGTTATGTGCACACTAAACAGAAGTGAGCAAACATCTTTATGGAATGATATTTTAAGCATAAAACAAATCTATATCTAATGGGTGTTTCGTTATGGAGACTTATAAGCTGCAAATGAGAAACGACAGTAATGGACTATTTATTAAGTAGATGCTTTGTGTGTGAGTACTCTAATCTAGCTAATACAGTCCCACATAGTCTACATTTTCGAAGTTAGCTACAGTTATGATAATCATTTTACATAATTGATTTATTTTTTTACTTTTCTGGTGTCATTGTTAATCATTATGAATTTCACAATATTTATCCTCCAAATATCCGTAACATTATTTTATTTGTAAATATAAAAGTTTTTAACACAGAACGTACTGAATAACTTAGATCAGTGGTCTCCAACCCCCGGGCCTCTCGAGGAACATTAAATTATTTCTATTTTATTTGCTGGGGGGAGTATTTTTGTCGGGTTTTTTGCGACTTTCCATGGAATACACTTTACATTCCTTATTAAATCACTGTACATTCATTTATTGGTTTAACTGTAGGCATATTGAAACACAATTAAAATAAGATTATTAAATCAAAACTGTCTAAAATATCAACAATTAGTGCACCCCTCCTCAGCGAGCCACGGTAAAATTATCAAGTGTTGACCTGTCCGCTGCGTCGAAAAGGTTGAGGAACACTGACTTAGATGATTTCTGTAAATTTGTTAAGTCCTCTCCAAAACAGAAGTAGTTTGGTGTGGTATGGAAGATAGGAGAGGGGAGTGCCAGCTTGGTGTCATCCTCGTCACTTGACCGTGGTTCAAATTTACGAGGCCTGTCGCCAAAAACCCTCGAGTAGATGAATAGTACGACGTTAATATTCACTCACTCTCCCACTGATGTAGCGTGTGTATTGCGTATTTTTTTCTTCAAGAGTGCTTCTCTTTGACTTAACGAGAAGGTAAATTTTAGTTATTGAACTCATATGTAATGAACGTAACATGAATTTATGTTGTTATTTTATCTATTCGTGTATAAAAGTTCTTAAATTCTAATACAATGCGATATGCTTCATTTGTGACAGTTTTTTTAAAATTTTTAATTCAGTTTTTTAAAATTTTTTGCTAAATATAAAAAATATGACCATTATTATTTTTTTCTCATTTTCATTCTAGTTATTTCACATTAAATTTGATATTTTATCTCATTTAACACCTATGTAAAGAAGGTATGAAAGTGTACTTAATTCCTGTGTAGGAGCCTTTGAAATAAAAATACTAGCAAATTTTATCAAAACTCATTTTTTCTAAATAATTTGAACTATCGTAAATAGTATTTTTTGGAATTAAAACTTTTCTCCTGTTGATTTTCTACTCTAAAGTAGCCAAAAGGTCGCAGTTGTTTCAGTCCAGGAAGGTGTTCAAGTCCTAGGTTAAACTTTTTGAGAGTTAACTGTCTTCGTCATCATTTAAACGTGTTTAAACAGTGTATCCTTGTTAAAAGATTTATTCCTATTTTATTGTTACTTTTATTTAAATTTCCCTTTTTGTTAACTATAATTTGCATCAGTAATTAATTTGAGGAATTTATAGATAGTATAGGAAGCTCTGAAACATATCTCCAAGTTATGAATAATATAAAGCAATTTTCATGAATTTAAAGGTCTAGTTGTTGCCTTTGGGGACTTCACGATGCGTACGAAGTCTTTGAATTCTCAAAAGTATACATTTGGCATATAATTGTGACATTCTAAACAAGTTTTCACATCTCATGTCACATAAAATAACATTTTTTTTCCTTTTTTTAAAGTCATTTTCATGTTTCCTTTTATCAAATTATCTGTGATTTCCTTTCAAGCTGACTAAATTTAACTAACTATGCAACTTTTTCTTCGCCAGGCTGACAAGTGCACCGCAAAGAAACTCGAAGAAGACGGCAAGGTAGTATCTTATTTTTATAATCTCTTTTTTCCCCTTCATTCCACAAGGACACAGATTTCAATTTAAAACTCCTTTTTAATGATCATTTAACCCATTCCTTGTGAACTACGAGGTATCTCGTATTAAGCGTGTGTACCAAAACTGCCAGCTACGAGATATCTCGTGGTGTGTGCTGTAATTTTAGATTCATTACAAATGGCCATTTCAGTTAGGAATTGTTAGAAATGACGAATGAAAAATTAATATAGTGCTCAAAACATATTAGTTATCAATTTTTATTATTGAAGTTGATAATTAGATTATAACATAATAATTATGTATGTTCGAGCATGCGCAATGGGCGCCACCTGGCGGTGATTAAGTGTATTAAGTAAAACGAGAGTTGAGTTTTTCAGAGTGTGTGTGGGAGATCAGACGAGCGAGAGCGAGAATTACGGTGCCCATTGCAGCGTTCCGACGTAAACCCTGAGCAACAGAGAAAATAAAGGATGTTTGTCAACAACCTAGTCTGATTTCCTGAGAGAAACACTTAGGGACCACTCCTCAACACAATGTATATATATTACTTTAAGTAATTCATATTTTTGTTGCTGTGTATAATGGGCTTTAAAGAAAAGATTAAAGTAAACTGCTGGGTTGTTGGTACATACTGGACAAAAATACTCTAGTCTCCTTACCTTTTTTTCTTTTCTTTTCTTTTCTTTTCTTTCTTTCTTGTTTTGTATACGTTCAAGATATCTTTGTGGCATCTTTTTTTTCTGTGGGAGGAATGTGTTCTAAGTAATGAAAATCAGTTGTGTTTCCATTATAGTTGCTTCTTTCTCCTGCATTGCTGCCATCGCCATCAAGTAATTATAATAATTGTTGTTGTTGCTTATGACACCTGTCTGACCTGTCCCACATCGAGGCCTACAAAATTCATCATGGCAACGGGCTAGAGATACGTCTGTCACTAGCCTAAGCTTTGAGTCCATGAAGGTGACAGCACGATTTTGCTCACGATAGATGGCGACACTATTCGGATCCACAGATTTAACGCGCACGTTTTCCGTTTGTACTCGGCGATTATTTGGTGGCATCGGGCATCGAACCCAGGCCTTCCGGTCTGGCGTCCGATGCTCTGACCACAAGGCTACCCACGGCCCCAATTTCTTAAATGAAGCATCCTCATCTTTGTATTTTCTCGGTTTCTTCGGTTATAGAAAATGTATGCAAATGAAAGATTTATAAGTACTATGGGGTAATTTTCTTTTACCAACGGATGGTTTTACTGAGATATGAATAGTAGGACATTCGCGTTGGTCAGAAAGATCAACACCTACCACTCCAAAATATAATCTCCGATTACATCTGATTTAGTTGAAATTTTTCCATTTTTTTCATCACTTGGACTGTTTTGCCTTTATGTGCATGCTGGATACAGTCAGAAAATTCCGAATCGAAAAGAGAATGTATTTTTATTGAGAAAAAAACACTACGAGATAATAACTCTTAAGTGGCACTCAGCACAACAATCTTATTCAGTGACGCCAACTAGGACCTATCTCGTAGTGTTTTCTTCTTTCAAAAAAAAAAAAAAAAAAAAAACTACTGAAAATGCCATTACAATATTATATAATAATGGACATGTTGGATGCAATTAATCAATTTTATTTTTGGGGAATGTTTTTAGCAAACAACGCTTTTTATATACTTCTTTACAAATAGTTTATGAAGTTAATCAGATATTTTTGCAAAAAGTTAGTTCTTAAAATAATTGTATACCTTAGGTATAGTAATTAAAAAAATCCCTTTATGAAATATGGTACTGAAATATACGAAGAGATATTAAAATGTTGCAGCGTATTTCGTGACGAAAATCATTTATTTCATGACTTTTCATGTGACATGGACCATCTAATTTTGATTTATGTTAGTTATATTATTTTGTTTCTCAATTATATATTTGCTCTTTTTCATCAACAGGGAGAAGAAGTCTATATTAAGATGCTGTTGAAATTAATAGTAAATATGAGCTTTTTTTTTCAATTATACTGGTTCGAAAGAACAACTGAAAAGAATTTACTACCGAAGCTTACTTTAAATGCTTATAGTTTTCGAGTATTTCATTAGTAATTATTTATCTCATTAATTATTTAATAAATAGTGGTAATTCAAACTGGTAATTAAATAGTTTAATTATCACTTTACAAAAATGAAATTAAATGCGAGACTAATTTTCCGAATAATCAAGGGGTGCGTTCTAATATAATTTTTCTTACTTCAGATTATAATGATATACCAACTAACGTGGACAGTCATTGAAAATTCTGTTTCTTCTATAAAAGGATCTATTTCTTTACAACAGCGAAAAGAAATAAGAGAACGATGGAAATAACTAATTGAAACAGGGTTATTAAAAATATTCTTCCTTGTCAAACTATTTAATAATAATAATTATAAACATAGTACTTCTCTTAAGCAAGGAATGTTGGAAATAAAAATTGTTCTCTTGTTAGCGTCATTGAAAGAAACAAAAATTCTTTTCATCATTTAAAAAAATGGAAATCAAGACAAATATAATTCAAATTCAAAATGTTTATTACTCAGTTTTTATATAACCTCTCAAAAATAGGTGTTTTCTTTAGAAACTCTATTTGATTTCATCAATGTAAATTTTTAAATGTAAGTATTGCAAATAACACTTTATTTGAAACTCGGAATTTCTAAAATTCCCCTCGGAGCCCTTTATGTTTCATGAATCCTGTTCCCTCATGAGTATTTGCTATGGGGGTCATCGAAAAAATAGTTCAGAATTCTTCAGTCAGACTAAAATTTAAACCAATCTTATCTAAATGTATAAATGGCTATTGGTAATAATCGAAAGATTATTTTTCTTTTATAAATTCATCAGGGAAAGTTAATATATACTTCTTATTATATTATTCATTGTCTACTATTTACTTTTTATTTTTATAATTTTAAAAAATTAAACTGTTTAATTTGCTTTTAAAAAATGCGTTTAATATATTGATATAATCATCTTTCACCAGAAATGCATTTTTTTTGTTTTGTTTAGATAAGCTTATAGACTTTTTTTTTTTTTTTAAAAAACTCTTATAAATTTATATTAATATATCACACTTTAATTTTTTTGTTGGTTATCCAGTAAAGCAATTTTTTTCACCTCGATCAGTGTCTTTTCTAAATACTCAATAAAATCTCATCCTTTAAATCTTTTACTGAAGAAACTGAAATTCAGTACGAAGGAAACAGTAGAATCTAAGACGAAGCAGAAAAGGGAGAAAAAGCAGAATTTTTTTTTAGAATTATGCACTTATTTCTGTAAAATCAAGGGTGCGAGTTAGAATATCGGTGACATTTAAGACCCGCCATGTAGATAGGCTGATAGATGATTCCCGTTAAATCTGTCGAACCTCGAAGTCCTCACATTGACGCGGTCCGGAAGTTTGGAGAAAAGAGTGTCAGCTCACTTGTCACTTGACGAATCTCAAAATTAAAAGGTTAATTGCTAATAACCCAATTTTTTTTTTGAATTTTGATTTAAATAAACTGACAATCAATCTAAAATGTAATTTTTCTTTCAGGCCTGTGTAGAAGAAGAAACATCAGAATAAAAAGAAGACATTATATTTGCTGGTTATCACATTTATACAGCTCAAAATAATTGTTGCAAACTTGATTTGCTTAATCTTATTTTATTTATTGTCAAAAATATCGCTATGTTTCTTGGAATTCAATAAAAGTTGATAAATCAGTTTTCGTAAATTTATTTTTATATTGCCATATCCAGGATAACAGCGTTATAATTTTTATTGGTATTATTAAAATAAATGAAAAACTTTCTTTAAACTTGTTTTTAATCTACAAAAGCACACTTTTCAGATTACTTCATCTTATAAATACACACAATATACATCATATTTTTGTGTTATAATAAATGTATCAATATTAATTTCATAAAGACACAAGTTTTTAGACAGCGATATTCTAAATAAGACACAAATAAAAATTATTAGAACAACTGTTAAAAGGAAAGTATCAAATTGTTCAAGTTTAAAATTTTGTGATTTAAGCTGCATTTCTGAAAAAGTTTTAATTTAAAATGAAAGTAACTTAAATACATCAACAAAAACAGAAAAGTATTATAGTTTTGACGTGAAATAATTATCTAAGTTGATTTTCTTTCCATTTTTAACACTGAGGAAAAAAAGAGATTATTGACACTGTTATTTATACCATTTGCATAAAAGAAAGTGAAAAAGAAATATTTGCACGAACGCGCTTTGATACCGATAAATATCCTGAAAATTTAATGAAAGCATAAGAAAAATCCTTTTTTAAAATCATTTGATAGTATTCAGAAATTTATGAATATTTTTATAATATATTTTATTTCTGATCAAACAATGAACAATGAATCAATTCTGACAATGAATGCTACTTTTTAAATTTATTTATAATCCAAATTTTTCTGATTTGAATGTAAAGATAGGACATATCTGACAATAAAATAATTTTTATGTTTCTTCTATCATAAATTTTCCTTTATTTTCTGGTTAGTGTACCCTTGATAAAAAAATCCGTACTATATTAAAAAAAGATACTGCTCTTGTAATGAAACAAGAAATAATTTCGATTCCCTTTAATTTTAACTTAAATTTATAATTCTCAAGCGATCATTATTTCCTTAACCTGAAACTAATTTTTAGTGCATTTTTGCTCATATTTTTTTACCTATTAGCGTGTGCTTTGACTTATTTTTCAAACTATTCATTCATGAAACTATGCAGTCACATTTAAAAAAAAAAGAAAACTTTTTCGTACTTAACTCAAAAGTTTGGTTCAAATTAACTGAATATTCTAGCCCAATGTTCTCTGTACTCAGTAAAAAAAATCAACTTTCTGAATTTAATGAAATTAATACCAAATCTTATGGAACTATTAAAATTGGATTTTTTCGACATCTTGCTATATTGCTCAAAGGGGGGGGGGATGAGGTTTATCTGCAATTACTAATTAAAAGACAATAATATTATACATAAAATAGATTAGTTTGATTTACTTAGTAAACTTATATAAGCGTTAAAAATCCCTTAAAACATGATGAATTTGCAAAATGACATGAGTAATTCGTAAAATGAAGAAATTTAGATGCATATTCCTTATATATATATATAACACGTTAATCATTCACAAATTCAAGAGTACGTACATATATATAAGAGTATGGAATGTAATAATAATGCATTATGTCAAAAAATAGAAAATCTTTAATTCACTCCAAATGTTTTATTTACGAAAAACTACATATGTATAAAATTTTTAAAAGGAATGCAGATGTTCGAGGATTAAAAAAAAGCATCCATAACTAATGAAGCACCTATGGCTACTTCAAAAATTGACTATACATTTGACAGTAAATTAACATCAATGATGAAACTACATTCTGCCGCTTTTGGTTGGACTCAAATTGTTTGACATAAAAATGTAATTTCCTTTTTATATCCAGAAACAGCTCTTTCTAAAACTTCAAAACGATTCACTTTCAAACAACACATCATACATATTCGCAGAAATTTTCATATTTCCGTGGCTAAGGTTTTCCCTTAAATTTCCAGGAAATCATGTTCATCTATAAATAAAAAAAAAGCTTATTTATAAAATGACGCTCAGAACTGTTTTGACGTACACTTGTCCAATCTGGGGCACGCAGCCTACTCTAATATTAAATTACTGGGATCTTCTTAAAATAAAATTATTAGAAAAATCACAGACGCAGACTGGTTCATGAGAAATAAAAATCTCAAAACTGCTCTAGATCTCAAAACTCTTTAAAAAGTATTCAAGAAAATTGCAATCAACTTTTTTAACAAAATATATTTTTACGATGATAGAGCAATAGCCAGAATTTAAAAATACAGCTTAAATCCTCTTTTTAATCGTCCACGCAATATTCATCATTAAATTATTTTTTCACTCACTATTTCTACTCCACTTCAAAATTTTCCATCATCAAAATCAACTTAACTCGCTGTCTTCCAATGGGAGACGAGCAGAACGGCCAATAGGAATGCGAGCTCTGGTACCCCTCCAGTGGCCAGAATCGCACCATCCGCAGCCCTCCTGGAGGGAATCAAAGGCTGATCCCCGATTGGTCAACACACTCTCACCCAACATACAACAAAAAGCCGCCTCAGCGAGGCAGCCAGCCCCATATGGGGTGCTGCGACCAACATGCACATACATGAATTACAAGCCCTCAGATTGATCCTGAACGTCCCACGCTATGTCTCCAGGAGACACCTTCATGCAGACCTTGACGTCAGTCCTATCCACACTAAAATCAGGGAGCTAGTCTCGTCCTTCTTCCAGAACATCCCAAGCCACAGCAACAGTTCCATCACCCAAGCTGCAAACTTCACCCCTGGCCTACATAGACACGCAGCCGCCTCAGCGATCCTGCAAGGCATCTTTTAACCTGCACATCATGACAACACCCCAACTTGAGGTTTTTCACCTTCTCTTGTTTTTTTTCTGATGTCATTCACATCTCATGTACGGAACTCTTGACGGAGCAAAAAGCTTCTTCTTTCATGTTAATACTTATACGGAGAATAAACACAGCCTTTTGTGTTGGGTCTCCAATCCACCATCTACCCACGAGGACAGTTTTCGACGGTGCAGGTTCTCTGCGTCGTTCGTTCTCTCCACCTCACCCAGAATTCAATTAGGCTGCACTACACTCCGGCTCGCCGGACTAGGCAGCGGTCAACAAAGAAACTTATGCTTTCATACTTTCACAAACAATGACTCTCCACACCTTATTATAAAGACATTCATTATAAATTTTTAACACATTTTAAATTCACCTAATGTATTTTTCTTAATTATTAAAAATATTTTTTCAATCAAGTTAAATTTAATTTTCTAAATTACCCATGATTTTAAAAGCAACAAAGGGCTAAAGACAAGCCGAGCCCAAGAAATTCCCAGTTTTTCCCATGATAGGAGATTAAGCTTCCTTGTGGGAAGCAGGTTCTCCATAATACATTCAACATATCTAAAAAAAAAACTTGACATTTCTCATCAGAATTCTTAAATATGGCCTGATGTTTAGTTGAAAATGTCTTTGTACACTTGACACACGACACTTTCGCAACATGGCACACACACAGCGCGATCTTTGTGTGTTGTATGAATACAAATTCGCTTATCCAAGAATATTGAAAATCGTGAGCATCAAGCTTTCATTTTTTAGTCGCCATTGGATTCAAACTAGAAATGGTCGCAATAATTAAACAACCAATAGACCAATAAACCAATTTTTACAATAAAACTAACACACAACGCGACAAACTTAAAAGTAACATAAATATCATGTCGTGCATCAAACTAAATGCAACTTTCGAGTAAAATCATATTCGATATTCGTATATCGGCGTGACTAATAGAGAACATGAAAAAGAAAATTGTGTTCTAATATCTATTTCTATTAGCTTATTTCACACCAAAAGTAAGAAATAAAATAATTATAACTTTAACACAACACTCAAAAAATTACAGTTGCTCTTAATATTTAGTTAAAACGGATATTTGTTATGAAATTAAATCCACTTGCCTAATTAAGCAACAGCCAGCTGGGTGGCATGCTTGGATTGTCGCTGACCTTCTTCAACCAAGGTTGCGAGTTCGACCCTGGCACAAGTCGGTGCATTTTCGTGATACAGAATATCGACAGCGACCTTGTCGTATGATTATACGGCATGTAAAAGATCCCTAGAGTGTCTGTTTAGCTTGGGCGTTTTCGGTAAAATTAAATTCTAGCACAGGTTCGCATCGTCAGAGCTCAGGTGCCTCCCTCTCTGGAGGAAACTGGGTGCCAAAATCACCTGCGGCGATTGGTATCCGCCTATATGACGCCGCACTAAAGAGTGATACCAGCTCCTGGGGATGTACTAAGTCTGCAATGGTAAAAATAACAATCCACAAACCCATTGGCTAAAAAAAATTAAACAACAGCGCCCCCCCCCCCGAGTTTATTTCCAATTCAAATTAAATATGTTGATAAAATAACTAGTTTTTTTTTTCATTATATTTTCACTGCAAAACGTTTGTTAGCAGAGAGAATTTTGATTTATACATACACCTAAGACGTTTTTTTTTCCCGTCGATGCCCAAGCCTTTGGTGGATGAAGGATAAATTACTTTCTTTTTTATTCACTGAGCTGTAACGAAAGATTACAAGTATTACTCACTAATTTTTATTTACGTAGAATATTTAGCACTAATAATAAGTCACATTTAAACAGAAGATGTTTTCTTTTACATAAATCACACAAATTACAAACAAGATGATACAACAGAATCGTTTTATGGCAAAGAATTGAAAATGAAAAATAACCTTTATATAAAAAGGTGTGAGGCATCGAAAGTAGAGACAGGGAAGTTTAGCTTTATCTTATAATTTGGTAAAGAGTGGTGGCGTGCCACTGAGAATTGCTCCGTGAGCCATAGGTTGCCGACCCCTAGTATAAACCATACTATTGTAAAATAAACAATTTAAATATAATTCATAGTGTTATAAAAATAAAATTCATTTGGATCAAATGATAAATCTAAATTCTTAAATATCTTCACAAGCATTACGTTATGAATTTCTCTTAAACTATTTTATGAATTTGTGTGGAATGATACTTGTCATAGCATATAAAAACAAGTTGAAAAAAATTAAAAATCTACAACATAAAATTGTATTTTAGAGCCGAATTGTATTGACAAATCACACCGCAAAGAAATAAAATCATTATGAACTTGAGTTTTAAGCGTAGATATTTTATTTGAGGCTTGAAGAGAAAACTTCTCACTGTATTGTAGATCATTATACAGTGAGAAGTGTTTTTAAAAGAATTGGTTCTAATCCAATATTGTGAGCCATTCTTGTTCAAAAATATATAAAAAAATAACGAAGAACATCAAAGTATACTATTAATATAAATATACTAGAAATATATATACACAAAATTAAACTGCACATAACTACTGTAAGAGGCTTAGAAGACTAACACCTAACAAGACATATAAACTAGAATAAAACAAAAATTAGATTAAAGAGTTGCTATGATAATTTCCAACCTAAATGGTAAACTAGAATAATACAAAATTATGATGATATCATAAATATACATAATAAAATAAACCTAAAGCACAAGAAGTCTACAACGTTACATACATGATTTTATCATGCTACACACAACCACGTGTTAATATTTGCCAGCAGCTTGTCTGTGTGTTTGCTATAAAAAAGTAACTTCCTTCTTATGCCCAGTGACACACACAGCTCTTTTTAAAATTTTACATTTATCATCGTAATTCATAAGCAGTTTAGTTTGAAAATGCAAACAACGCAATCTTTTTGTTGTAAGAACCCAAATTCGTTCGTCCAGAATCTTGAAAATCACGAACATCAAGTTTTCCTTTTATAGTCGCCAATAATTAGTTAAATAAAATACAAATTTTCGCAATAAAACTAAAAACGTGATGAAGTTAAAAGTAACCTAAAGCTCACGACGAACGTCAAACTAAATTTTACTTTAGACTAAACCATACTCGATGTTTGTGTATCGGTGCAGCTAATCGAACAAGGGAAAGTATAACACTACTAGATTGTGATTCATACCAAAAGTATAAAATAAAATAATTATATGACTTCTTTAACATAACACTTAACAGTTACTCTCTAGATCTACACTGAAGAGCCAAAAAAAAAAAAAACTGGTACAGGCATGCGTATGCAAATAAAGAGATATGAAGCCAATCAGAGTACGGCGCTGCGGTTGGCGAAGCCTATATAAGACAATGAGTGTCTGGCACAGCTGTTAGATAGGCTACTACTGCTACAAAGGCAGCTTATCAAGATTTAAGTGAGTTTGAACGTGGTGTTGTAGTCAGAGCACAAGAGAAGGGACATAGTATCTCAGAAGTAGCAATGTAATTTGTATTTTCACGTACGACCATTTCACGAGTGTATCGTGAACATCGGGAATCCGGTAAAACATCAAATCTTCGACATCGCTACTACCGGAAAAAAATTATGCAAAAACGGGACCAACGACGACTGACCAGACTCATAAAGCGTGACAGACATGCAACCCTTCCGCAAATTGCTACAGATTCTAGCACCGGGTAATCAACAAGTGTCACCGTGTGAACCATTCAACGAAACATCATCGATATGGGCTTTCGAAACCGAAGGCCCTTTCGTGTACCCTTGTTGACTGCCCGAAGCAAAGCTTTACGCCTCGCCTGGGCCCGTCAACACCGACATTGGACTGTTGATGACTGGAAACACGTTGCCTGGTCTGACGAATCTCGTTTCCAATTGAATCGAGCTGATGAACGTGTACGGATATGGAGGCAGCCTTATAAATCCATGGACCCTAGATGTCAACAGAGGACTATTCAAGCTGGTGGTGGCTCTGTGATGGTATGGGGCTTGGGCAATTGGCGGGATATGGAGCCCCTGAGACGTCTAGATAAGACTCTGACAGGTGACAGGTACGCAAGAATCCTGTCTGATCGCCTGCCCCCATTCTCATGTCCATTGTGCATTAAGACGGACTTCGGGAATTTCTGCAAGACAATGCGACGCTCCGCACGTCCACAATTGCTACAGTGTGGGCTCCAGGAACACTCTTCTGAATTTAGAAACTTCCGCTGGCCACCAAAATACCCAGGCATGAAAATTATTGAATATATCTGGGATGCCTCGCAACATGCTGTTCAGAGAAGAGATCTCCACCCACTCTTACTTCTACTGATTTATGGACAGCCATGCAGGATTCATGGTGTCAATTACCTCCAGCACTACTTCACACATTAAGCGAATCCATGCTACGTCGTGTTGCGGCACTTCTGAGTGCTCGTGGGGGCCCTACACGATATTAGGCAGGTGTACCAGTTTTTTTTTTGGCTCTTCAGTGTATTTAAAAAGGCTTATATGTTAAAAGTTAGATTCACTTCCCATACGTAATATTGCTGGAAATGAATTTAATTTTGTTAAAAATAAATTGCAACACTTTTTCTTTAAAGATTTCCTATAAATTTAATTATTCATTTACTAAATAAATTTTATTCTCATGATTGCTATTTGGGAAAAAATACGAGTCGGCTCTTTTGTATAAATCATCAATGAAACATGTTATTTCTCGTTTGCATAAAATCATTTAAATAATTGTTTATTTCTGCCACCGGATGGCGACATGTATAAATATTCTTGTGCTCTACATTAGTCTAATCTACACTGCTGGCCACCGTAAATGCAACACCCTGAAGGAAGCACGCAAATAACATGAAATTTACAACATGCATTAGCGGAGTTGAGATATGCAAATGATTAGAATTTCAGTGCAGACACACATCATGCGCGCCTGTGACGCCACCTCAAAGCGCTATTTAAGGCTTGGAGATTTCGACGATTTCAAGTTCGGCAATTGTGTTTTTTTTCAAAAAACGACCTTATGTCTCGTAGAAAACAGTGATCAGCTTTTGTTCAAGTATCCGAGTTCGACAGAGGAAGGATAGTGGTCTACCGAGATTGTGGATTATCTTTCAGTGAAATCGGTAGTCGTGTTGGACGAAACCAAACAACTGTAATGCGGATATGTGACCGTTGGATGCAGGAGGGTACGACGGACCAACGTGGTCGATCGCATTCACCATTTCACGTGAGGACAAGAAAATTGTGCGCATGGCAGTGACGGATCGCTCAGTCTTATCACGAACCATAGCACAGCACATTGAGTCTGTAACGCATCACTCAGTGTCTGCGCAGACCATTCGACGACGTTTACAGCAGAGTGGTCTGTCCGCAG
This sequence comes from Trichonephila clavata, assembly GCA_019973975.1. Taxonomy (NCBI): domain Eukaryota; kingdom Metazoa; phylum Arthropoda; class Arachnida; order Araneae; family Nephilidae; genus Trichonephila; species Trichonephila clavata. The sequence goes on from BMAO01015611.1 coordinate 73,940, forward strand.
GACGTCCATTGCTTGGTCTACCCTGGACGCAGAACCACAGACGTCTCCTCCGCCAATGGTGCGATGAAAGAAGGATGTGGGTGGCAGAATGGAATGAAGTTCTCTTTAATGACGAGTCGCGCATCTGTCTGCAACACCACGATGATCGGATTCGAGTCTGGAGACACCGTGGAGAGAGGATGCTGAACAGCTGCGTTATGCACCGCCACACTGGTCCTTCACCGGGTATTTGGTATGGGGCGGTATTGGATATCACTCTTGCACTCTTCTAGTACGCATTGCCGGTACTTTAAACAGCCAGCGCTACATCTCCGAGGTGTTGGAGCCAGTTGTCCTTCCTTACCTTCGGGGCTAGGCCACAACCATATTTCAACAGGATAATGCGCGACCACACGTGGCACGCATTGTCCAAAGGTTCTTCGTCAATCACCAGATTGAATTGCTTCCCTGGCTGGCTCGCTCTCCGGATCTTTCGCCGATAGAAAACATGTGGCCCATGGTTGCTCAACGATTGACCCAGATTACACCCCCAGCTGCCATTCCATATCAACTTTGGCAACGTGAGGAAGCTGCTTGGTCTGCTGTACCCCAAGAACACATCCAAAGTCTCTTTGAATCAATGACGACGCGTGTGGCAGAGGTAATAACCAACAATGGCGGCTACTCTGGCAGGAACCACACTTTACAGAAGCCTATAAATTTAACCATTTGATACTTGGTCAACATGTTGTCTACAAAATAAATTTTGGGGTTCTATCTCTTGTCTTTCTTGGTGTTGCATTTACGGTGGCCAGCAGTGTAGTATGGTGTCTGATGCAGCTTCAAAATGTTATTTTTCAATTTCTATAGGATAGTTTTCTTTCTTTAAAACTTATTTTTGATGCAGAATAAAATTATTCAACTTTTAAAGAAGTCATTATTTTATTGGATTGAAGTAAATACAACAAGAATATCCAACGAGCGGGTTTTTTTCCACCCAAATTTATTTTCAACCAAAATTATGCCTGTTGATAGAATAACTATTTTTGTTTATTATATATTTTCGCAGCTAAGCGTTTCCTTAGCTGAATTTTAATTCATTCCTGAGACATTTGTTTTTTCTGTTTTATCGTCGGCGCCCAAGTTATTAGTCTAAGAGCTAGGAACGTTTTCGAGAAAGAATTTTAGAAAAGCTGATCCTTTAATATATCTTTCTCTGTGCCCTTCCGAACAACGTGCGGGTTACCTGGCTGCCGGTAAACATTGCGTTTATCAATGCGCATCATACCTCTACAGGTAAAAATATAGATTTTAAGATAATCTGAGGAAGAAATTTCTTATTTTCACAAAATTTAAAACGTTATTATATTCGAAGGCGAACTAGATTCTAGAATTTTAATTGCAAGTGCATCTACCAGATGCTGAGTAACTTTGATCAAAATAAGACTAGACGCGTCTTTCAAGAAAATTATTCGTTTATTCTACTGAGGACGGCACATTAAGATACATAAAAATTAAACTTTTGGCTACCGTCAAGAGTACAACCAGTTCCAAATATATTCGTCAGCTCGCAGGCTGACGTCACAAACAACGCCGCCAAGCGGCAGTTTTATTTCGCTTCACTTTACAACAGTTATTAACAACATGAATTTACTAAAGCGACATTTTTGTTATTGAAAATAATGTGCCAGATGCTATTTTTTATAAACAAAAATAATTAATTTCAAACCATTTTAGGATGTCTGTAATTTTAATATTATTTTATTTACACAAAAATAAATTCAAGTTAATTTGCCAGACATTAATTTGGTTGTTAACTCGATAACCAGACCGATTTATTGTTATAAAAATAGTGCGCGCGAATGTAAAATAGTTTAGCTAGGCGATCACTGGCTGCGTGAGAAAGCTATAATTGCGGTAGCGCCTGTTTTTCAAGATTACGTCAGTTCTCCAAGTCATATGTTTTCGTTTGTCATTGTTTTGAGTAAAATCTTAATGGCTAATTAAATGAAATATGTTTTTTGCAAGGGCAAAAATGAAAAGTAATAACTTCTGTACAAGAAAATTTGAAAATATTTAAAGAAGTTTCAAGTGTACGTGTTAATTTTAACTTAAAATATAACAACGTTAAGTTACCGGAGGAAATTAATACTACCGATAGATATCACAGACAATGTTACAGTTCTTTTACAGCCTTAATGGCTAAATATCGTAATATATGTGACAATAATTCTATTTCATTAACAAATCTTCCTATTTCATCTAGTTCTACGCCATTATTGCTGGATACTCCAGTGGCTGAGCGTGAGACTGTTGCATAGGGGGGGGGGACTTCCAATCTATCAACTACAGACCTTCCTAGTGCATCTAGTTCTACTCCGTTATTGCCAAATTCTCTAATAGGTGTGAGCGAAATAGTCGTATTTGAAGATAGGAGCTCGAGTTAAGCAGAAAACATTCTTAGCACATTAAATTCTACTTCGTTGTTACCAAATACTCTAATTGATGTGAGTGAGAGTGAAGATTGTGAGAATCGAGAAACACAAGTTTTAACAACAAAGCTTAAGTTTTAAAGCTAATTAAAGGTAAACAAAAAGTTAACGTTCTTCCAATGATGCCAAAATTACAGAATGAGTTACAAAATTCCAAAATCAAGAGATATTGCAAACAATTAATAATCTAAAAACCTCAAATGCTTCAATTTTTTTGTCACCATTCGTGTGAAGTGGGATATTTCAATGACTACAAGGAAATTACTGCTGATACTGCATGCACCTCCTGGCATAGCGTGCGAGATATTCATAAGAATATTTTTGATAAAATTGTGTCAGTAATTGAAGATGTACTTAAAAAAAGAAATAATTTATGAGCTTCCCTTTGCGACATGATAATAACGAATTACAAAAAGAGTTAATACATCAACCTGAAGTAGATGTAAGTTTAATGCCGAAGAAAAAATAGTAAAACAATTTAAGTAACTTATTGGAACAAAAGATCTGAAAACACGTGAAGAGAATGATCTCATTCATAAAGTTGCATTCATTCTACGGAGTACTATTTTAAAAATGGATAAGACAACATTACCTGCCGTATTGAAGATAGAATTGATTAATGGTGAGTGAATTGATTAATGGTACTATTCCAGAAAAACTAGATCGCTTTTTCAAAGCATTAATTGGAGGTATAGATATTCTTCACAGAGATGGAGTCAATTGTCATAGATTAAGCAACTCATTGACTTCTGATGCTATTTATTGTTTAAGTAATGGTACTGTTAAGCCATCAAAGCACATAACTCTGGGTATGAACGCGTGAAAAGTCTTACAAGTAGTCGAAAAATGATTAAGATTTAAAATCGACTTGGACATTGTTGTAACCACAAGATGCTGGATGAACTAGAAACTGAAGCTACGATCTCATCTGTAAACCGTTCTCAAATTTATCCTTCTGACATCATTCAAAGTCCGTCATTATGCTCAGGTGCAGCATTCGATAATTTTGAAAGGACACTTGACATCCATCCCGCATTACATTTAAAAATTCCATCATCTTTTTCGCCGTTAGATTCCCGGAGGATCATCAGTGATGATAAATACGATTTCCTTTGGTTTGCAGGGGAGCAGTTTCCCTCATCAGTTGCTGACGTTATCATAAAAAGTAAAGTATTATTTAAATTATGATAAATCGAAAAAGTATATTATTTAGACCTTCATAATAAAAAAAAAATTTTGTGTGTGCTCCGGAACCAACCATTACTAAAAAACCAAAACAAAACGCAAGATGATATTGATAATAAAGGGAGCAGTGACGACGATGATAACTATAGCGATGCATCAGTTTTTTGTGACACTATTACCGAATGAAAATACACATTTCAGGGAAAAAATAGATTCTAATTACCTAAACATTTTAGGTTCGTTCAAATGAAACCTGGTCACTGCGTCTAACTTTGCATTACACGTAAGGTGGTCTCACGTAACTGTGTGTATGGTGGCACCATCTCACGGTAAAGATACTGACGCGTGCATAATGTTTGACATTTGATAGCGACAATGTGGTTTCACGTCGAAGAGAAGGGGGTCACACAAGTTATCGTCCACTACTGAACATGCAGGCGAGTAAGAAGGAACAATGAGGAGTGATTCGATTTTAAGCGGTGGAGGAAACTTGAGGCCGTGAAATGCATCGACGGATGAAGGCTGTGTACAGTCTGCGTCATTCAGGTGTTGTGGAATGGTGCAAAAGATTCCTTGAGGGGTGCAAGTTACTGGAAGGCGATGCTCGACATGGACAGGCTGATCGTGTCATCACACCGGATATGACTGCGGGAGTGAATGCTTTAGTCTTGGACTGTAGAATCATAGTGAACGAGATACATCGGTTACTGGGTATTAGCGTGGGCATCACTCGCACCATATAATGCATCCCTTCCAACTTTCGAAAAATTTGTACGCAGTGAGTTCCTCACCACCTGACCGCCGAACAGTCATTCGAATACTCGAATGGCACTGTCTTTGAGTCATCTGCAGCGTTATCATGAGGAGTACGGCTTTCCTTCGCAAATTGTCACTGGTGACGAAACATTGTGTCACCATTTTAAACCGGAAAGCAAGCAGTGGAAACGTGCGATTTCACCACCTCCAAGGAAATCAAAAAAAGGCCTCGCACACCAGTTCTGATAAAGGCATGTGTGTGTGATGTTCTTCCTTTTTTACCACAAGAGCCAGCTGCTTGTCGAGTTTCTGGAACGGGAAACTACCATCAATGTGCTCAGCGTTATCAAACCACTTCACAAAACCTTAGTCGAACCATCAAGTTGAAACGCACAGGCATGTTGTCCAATGATGTTATTCTCCTGCATGATAATGCCCACCCACACATGGCCAATGGATTGAAGACGGCATATCAGCAGCTTTGATGGGAAACGCTGGAATATCCACCTCCCAATCCAGACCTTTCACCGTATAATTTTCATGTTTTTGGACCACTAAAAGGAATGGGTCCAGGCCTGGATCCGACAGCAGCCTTCTTCAAAGATGGAATTGACCGGCTAGTGTCGCAATGGGATAAATGTTCCAACAGTTTTGGCGACTTTTGAGTATATGTACTGTGTATAACTAGATTTTTAAGTTTATAAAATTGTTACCGTTACTTTGCACTAATGACCAGATTTCATTTGAATACCCCTTATAATATGTATAAATAGAAATGAGAATTTTGTTTTTGTATCAATGGCAATTTTTCCTCTATCTTTTATAACATCAATTTATTCAGTTATTATAAATTTATATCATATTTAAAAAAAGATATTTTCCCTTTGTTAAAAATACTTTAATCAACTATTATTATTTAAATATTCATTTTTTGTCATATTGATCATCGAAGACATAAAAATAAGTTTTTTTTCAAATACTTTAAATAGTGTAACGTAATCCTGTCCCTCTTCCACCTACCTACTTTGCCACTCTTTCTAACCGCGGTATACTACACCAATAAATCAATCTGGTTATAAAGTAAACAACCAAATTAATGTCTGATAAATTAAATTTGTACTTATGTATAAGTAAAATAATATTAAAATTACAAACATCCTAAAATGGTTTGAAATTAATTATTTTTTATAAAAAATAGCATTTGGCACATTTTTCAATAACAAAAATGTCTGGCATTAATAAATTCCTGTTGCTAATAACGTTTTAAATTTAGTGAAAAAGAAAAATTTCTTCCTAAAATTATTTAAAAATCAATATTTTTACCTGTAAAGGTATGATGCGCATTAATAAACGCAATGTTTACCGGCAGCCCGCACGCTTTTCTAACGTTGCTAGCTCTCGTTCTATATGGTGAGAAAAGTGCTACTGAGAATTGCACCGTATACAGCAGGTTGCCAACCTCTGATCTAGGCATTAAAGCATAACAAAATGCTGAAAAGTGTAAATTTTATGTATAAAGCGAAAAGTTGCCAGGAATGATGAATTACCAGATCAAATACTCTAAACTCCCAGGGAAATTTTGGATGATTAGTCAAGTATATTCAGCAACGAAAAAAAATAAATAAAATGATTCCCATTAGCATTAATGTGAAGAAAGAAAAACGGTAGTTAAGATAAAGTTTTGTTTATAATGTAGGGAAATAGACTAGATTTGATGATGATAAAAATTAAGTTTGAAGCAAAGACTTCGAAAAGAGAAAAAGATCATAATCAAATAAGAGGCAGAGAAAATGAGACACAGAGGTGAGAAATTTTTAACACATTTATTTAAGACAAAACTTTTTTTTTTTAAAAAAAGGGAAATAAATTAATTGTAAAAAATGTTTCAATATGCCAACAAAATATATCAATGTCTCACAAGCTCAAATGTTACTACACAAAGTTGCAAGTTTGCTGTTATACGCTCAGTAGAATCAATAGTTCAACACATTTTATCAAAAAGTCATCTTGCTTAATTACAAGTCAAATTCCTCGTTTTCAACACACACTGATTCCTTAAGTTATAATGCAAAAGAACTTCTTTTAAGAAGAGAATCTTTTTTAAATTATAATGGGCTGTGGATTGGTATTTTTCTTTTGAAGACCTAGTACATTCCTAGAAGCTGGCATCTCTTTTTAGTATGGCACCATATACGCAAATACCAATCACCGCAAGGATTTTGATACCCAGTTTCCTCCCTAGAGGGAGGCACCCAAGCTCTAACGATGCTGCGAACCTATAGTAGGATCTAATTTTGCCGAGAACACCCTAGCCAAACACATTTTCTAGGGATCTTTTACATGCCGTATAATCATACGACATGGACGCTATTGATTATTGCATCATGAAAATCCACCGACTTGGGCCGTAGTCAAACCCACAACCTTAGGTGCAGCAGAAAGCCAGCGACAAACCAACTGCGTCACCCAGCTGGCTAAGAAGTGCTCTGAATGTCAAAGTGAAGAAATTCAATGAAGCATGGGAGACTGACTCTTAAGGTAGAACTTAATCTAGAAATAACATTTTCAAGCCATGGTACAAATTTAAAACATGAATGAATATGCAGGGGTTTCAAAAAGTAAGGTAACAAGAGTTCTGACGTTTGTGCAAATAATTGGTAAGAATAGAAATCCCTTTGAAAATAATAATGATCACAATATTAAAATGGTGCTGGTAGATGGACCTGTAATACTATTTGAGTTTTAAGAAAAATTCTTCAATTGAAACTCATCAGGTAGAAGTATGTTATATGGTACAAGTGTTATGTCACAAAAACAAGTGTGGTTTTTGGTGCAGAGTTTGAAAAAGGCAGAGCAGATGAATAAAGAGTGTTTGAACTCTCCACCATACAGTCCTGATCTTGCACCAAATGATTTCTTTCTTTTCAGAGCTTTAAAGAAGGTCAGAATTTCAGAATCAATGCAGAGCTTCAGCAGGTTTACAATACTGATTTCAACGGAACAAATGCCTCGATAAGTCTGGCGACTACTTAAGAGTAGTGTGTACCTTCCTACATTATATATTTTTTATTTCCTGAATATACATTTGCTCAGAATGGGCTTGACGCCTCATTTTTTTTAACCCCAATGAAAATATTAGGACAAATAATTTCCGTTAAGGAAATAAGTAGTTATTCCAAAAATGTGAACAATAACATAACTCGATAACTTTTCCATGTAACAAATACAATTGCTATCAAAAGATATATTCCAATACAATTATCTCAAGAGACAGGGTTAAATAAAGACTTACAGTAAATTAGTAGCATAACCAAAATCCTATTTCTTGTCCTACAGCAAATAAAAAAATATTGAATATATTAAGGAAACAAACAACCCCCCAAAAGCAGATCGAAATATTTATATTACAGCAGATACACTTTATTATTTACTATTTAAACAATTACATGGACTATAAAAATAATTTTAATGCTATAAAACATATCTAAACTAAAAAATAAAAATCATTTTTTTTTTTTTTGCTGCACAAAATTTTTTATTTAAATTTAGTTGGAATTTTACTTCTAGAAAATCACGAAAATATTAGAATGGTGAACTCTTAAATTAAATTAGGAGGAAATAAAGCTGAATTGCTCAATTCTAAAATCTGCTACAGACACTCCAATGCATCAAAATATTGCACCAAGCATGAAGTTTACAGACGATGAAGAACCCTCATCTAAGAAACTTAACATGGAATGTTATAACCATCAAAAGATTAGTTCAAGCAAGACTTTCAAAACCAATTTTCGTACTCTAAATGAAAATCTAAGGATCCTGATCATCAGAATCATTTTTATTTCACAACAATTTAATAATCTCTAAACACCATCTCCAAAATAGTTTATAAGTTCTAATGATAACTCGAATGTTCATCGAATATTTCCAAGGATAAACTTTATTTTTTAAATCAAATTAAGCAACAAGTAAATTGAGAAAAACAAAAAACTTCTAAAAATTTCACCTTAAAATTCTTCATTTTTCATGGTAAATCAAAAGTTAAACCAAAAACTGTACATGAATTCTGAGACAATTAAAAAATGCTGACATCAGAGGCATACAAAAATTATTTTATTGTGTGCTTTTCAATTAAATATACATAATAATGAATCACAATTTGTTGAAGGCAGCAATATCCACACTTTGAACCTGAAATAAGTAAAAATCCATTAACACAAACAAGATAGTTAAAGGATAGGAAAAAAAATTATAAATAAATAAATGATGATGAAAACTGGTCTCCCTTCATGCCAAACGAATCCCAGTCAGTCGCAATCAACCAGAACCACAGCGAATCTAAATGACCAATGTTCGCAGCTTCATACTTTCACACTCAAATAAACCTAGAACCAATTCCTGCTTTTACACCAAACAAAACCGATTCTATTCGTCATGAATCTCATCCCCGCATGATTCAGCAGGTTAGATTCCCTTCAATCCTGCATCAACAGCCGGGCATGATGGCTGTTGCAATTTCTTAAGGAAAAGGCAAATAGTGTTGATTTTTATAGGTTTTTTATTTTAATAGATTATATCATAAAGTTCCTATTTAAGAAAATGTTTTCAGATGTGTTGAAGATAATTACTTTATATTTAGGGTTAACATGATTTTGTTTTTATGCCAATATAGATAGCACTTATACTTTTGGTATTCATATATATATAGCATTCTTTTTCATTATGTAAACTAACTCTTGGCACCAAATGTACAGGCTGTATTTTATCTCTAATGCATAAATAATAAATTTAAGTTTGCACATGTATATTTTAATCAATTTTAGAAATCTGAAAACTTTATTCTTTATGTAATATTTTAATGCAAAATGTATTTGGGGGGGGGGGGCAATATTCTGTAGGATATTTGAAATAGTTTTAGAGATCTATTTTATAAGAATTTATTTAATTTGGAGAGAGAAAATTAAATATAAGAATGCTAAAATAAAATCAAACACCAATACTGTCAATTACTTAATTTTTTTAAAAATATTCCATTTTATAATTGCATAGATCCCGAATTTTGTTATATGTTAAATAAAACAAACAAGATGTAAACAGTATAGTAAAATTTTTAATTGATTTTAATGTATTAAAAAACTGAGTAGAACCATTTTTACATTTATAATGAAAAATTGCTGTTATATGCTACAGTTAATTTGAAATGCTTTTTAAAGAGATATGTTATTTGTAAAAGTATAACAGCATTTTAATATAATTACAATACATATTTATAATTTATTACTTCTTTTCAGACTGTAATTACACAAGATACTAACTGGGAAAATATATAAAAAAATAAAACCATTCTTATACTTTTTTTGTTTTATTTACTTCAATTTGAAAATTCATAAGAATACAGTTGTGAGATTTATAGATATACCTTAATTGTCTTAAAACTGCATCCAAGTTCGACAGCAACTTATGGAAGAAAGGTGGATTCTTATTGACTTGCTTGGCGGCATGGAGATGAATCTGTGATTTGGATTGATCGCGACAGACCGGGATTTGTTTGGTGTGAAGGGAGCCTATCACAAATACCATATTTACTCCAATCTAAGTTGCCTTATTTTCCCAGCATTAATGCTACTGAAAATGGGGTGTGGATTAGAATCGAAAGCAAAATAACTGTTGCATCAGTAAATTTGAATTACCAGCCCTTTCAAAAGAAAAATTGTAGCCGTCATTCTAGCCACTTGCATTGATGACATATCCCATATCGTAATTTATCTCCAGTATACAGTCTTTACCCAAAGTTGTCTACTCGTTTTTTGTGTGTGTATAGGGCTTTCTTTTAATCACCTAAACATTAAAGATAACGATAACAACATCAAGACGAATTATGAAAAGGGAGCAATTTTATAAACAGAAAAAAGCAGAAATAAACAGCAGCTATTGAAATTTTGGCATGGATGAAACAAATTTTCGTCGATGGCATAAGCAAAATGATAAATTTTCCTTTTAAATGTTCAACAGTCTTTAATAATATTTGTATTATTCAAAAATACATTCATTAAAAAAAATCTGCATTAAAAATTCATTGGATAGCATGGAAGAAAATGGTGTGTGAGAAAATGGTGACGCCGGTACCGCTTTCAAAGTCAGCTGTGACAATGGGAGTGACGAATCCTTTTCGAAAAATATAACCGAAGAGCAATTATAGGTTCATGTTTATGTTTGAATGGTTTTAAAACTGGTAAAATAAATTGAGTATACACTTTTTATTTCTAATTATAATTTATTTTCTAGATTGTCTTAAGTATTGGATATTGATGAACTCTTTTTACACATTTTTTATATCAAAAATGTGTACAGAATTGAGGTGCGGCCTAGAATTGAAGACATTTTTTCACAAAAGCATTTTGAGAATTTGGGGTATGGCTCAGATCGGAGTAAATATAGCAAATGGAAATGTATGAAATACTTCAGATAAAAATTAAAGCTACAAATCTTAGCAAAATTTGAAATCTTCACTAAGCAATACATAGAGATGACCAGTAATAAGTAAACTAGCTAAATTTTAGTTTAATTAACTTTAAAGTCAGCAATCACACAAGTTCAACAAATATATTCAAACATTTAAAAATAAAAAAATTAAAAACTCAAGCGTTTTTTTTCCCCAATATAAATTTTTTAAGACAGGACAAGAATTATGAGCCCCAAAATAAATGCTCCAGATTAGAAATCTCCTTAGAAAAATAATAAGTGCACTAACAAAAAGTTTTACTCCTTGCATATTAAATATAATTGAAAACATATTCAAATTTTAGACATCAAAATAGAAACATAAAATTTTATTAAAAATTTTTTGCTGAAGTTATCTGAATTTTTCTTAGCTCCAAATATTGCTATCCTGGAGTGTCAAGTAATACACATAGATGTTATTCATAAATCTTAATTGGCTGTTTTACCACAATTTGACAGTTACCCCTTAATGATCGGATAATTTCGAAGAAAACTGCCCTAAAAGTGCTTTTTTTTTCATTGAAGAAAATTATATAAAACTAAATACATGTTCAATAATGCATTAATTTTTAATTTTTGGATTACTTTTAGCTTCAAATACGAAATTTAATTTTTTAAGTAAAGCAAACATTTAGGGTTATAATCACTGAATGTTGGTTTTCTAACAAAGTAAAAAATTTTTAAAAAATGTGCGTTTTAAACATTAAAAGAAAATTTTATTACACTTATGTATAATATTTAAAACAATTAGTAATTTCTTGTGTGATAAATTTCAAGTAGTACCGAGTTTCCTTTCTGCATCTCATTGTTTTCATCTCTTTTGGAACAATAAACTTTGCATTCTCTTTCTTCATGGTTGCCGCTTCTTATCAGTTGGAGATATCTGTCTAAGTGAGTGAACATTAACGTCGCACTGTTCAGCAACACAAGGGCTTTTGGCAATGGACAGCGTAATTTTGAACCAGAGTCAAGTGATGCTGACGACACCTGAGCTGGCACCCCCTCTCCTAACAGCCACACCACACCAACAGGAGGATGTTTGAGCTCTCGACAGATTTAACGTGCATCGCTCCCCAGTGGTACTGGGGCTTGAAGACACGCTAGCCATGATCCGATACCTTGACCACTTGGCTACCGCGGCCACAATATTAGTCTAATAAAATGTCTTTAAATCAAACAGTTGGGATTATTCTCCAAGCTTGGCCTGCCTTATTTTGCAGTGGTTTCTGATACAGAATACTTTTCAATTAGTTCATATACTAAAGATAGACGGAACATCAAACATTATTTTTTTCCCCTTTTGTTTTTTGTAAATAACATGCGAGTTCAAAATAGTTTGATAAAACAAATGAAAAAATATTTTCTTATAGTACCTCTTACCTCGTTTTTGGGCAATAGAGTAATCTCCAGTATATTGGTCTACAATGTCTACAGCTCCCATATTTTTATTGTAATCAGTGACAAAAAAAAAAGTACTAAAATAGAATCAGATTCATTTCCCGACTAACTCCATAATGCATACAATATTAAAAAATATATTTTGTGTCAGAGAACCTAATTTGTCCGTTTTCACGAATAGCGTAACTAAGTATTTGACCTAAGAGTACAAAAAAATATCGCTAATATATATGCTTGAATGTGCTGACATCTAGTTAAAAAAATTAAACAATTATCGCTAAACACATTACAAATAATCTAGCACTGCCACCTGGTGTATAGATTAAGAAATAAACATTATTTCGGGCTTAAAAATAGATTGTTTGAAGCCTTTTTTGGTGAGGGGTATTTTCAACACTCCAGCCCAGAAATATCACGGGCACAAGGAATAGAGAATGAAATTTCATCCCATGGATTTGATGAGAGCGAGACGCAAGGGTATATTACATAAAAAGAATTATAAAACACTACCTGATTTTATGTATGGTACTTGAAAGAAATTTTAATAGAGAACAAAAGAAAATGTAATACATGATTGAATAAACAGAGAAGGGGGTTGGGAGAGATCCCAGAGAAATGAAAAATAATAAAACAGATGAAAAAAATAAAAAAGCAATAAATAGAAAAGAAATAAGAAAGCAATAAGCTGTTGGGAATGAATAACAAAAATGTCCGAATCTTTGTAGTAAAAAACAACAGAACAGATTCAAATAAATACAAGTTCTCTTGATATCTATTTGTGATTCAAAAGTATTTTTTTTAAATCTAACAATTCTTTTATCACGCAAAGGGGTTTCTTCCCATACACAAAACTTTGAAGTATATTAACCACTTATTTATAAGCAGAAGTAAATGCAAAAACAAATAAAAAAATGTATCAAGACCAAAAAGCAGGAAGAGGAAGTTCCCAAAGGCGGAGGCAAAAACAAGATTTTTTAACTAAATCTTCAGAAAAATAAATTGACAAATACAGAGAAAAGATACAATAGATGATACACAACATTATCTATTATTTAGATGGAGAAGTAAAAAAAAATAAACATTTAATTTCTTATTTAATGTGCAACAGTGTTCCAGTCAACCAAGGAAATAAAACATCAGTAAAGAATCAATCGTAAAGAACACTTTCTTCAATTGTATAAACTTTGAATTGTCTTGTATCAACATGAACAAAATTTTTAACAGTAAACAACCCAACAAATGTAGATTAGGTCAGTATACATTTAGAGATAAAAAGAGAGCCAAATATACCTCAAACCAATATATCATCACCAAGAAGACTTTTTCAATGAAGCAATGCAACTATTTCTAATGTTAGTAAATATTCGTATGTCTTAAATTTCCATACTAATATTTAGTGATTTCAGGTATTGAACACTAAACCAGGAATAAATTTATTTTTATACATGCTGCAGAAAGTATTAGGATATTAAACATGGACTTCTACTTTCTAGTTAACTATAATATTAGTTTAAATTATATGATCCCCTTAAAAAAAAAAATGAAATAACCAGATTAAGTCTTTAACAAGGACAAACTACTTCCACCTAAAATAATTTTAAAATACAAAAAGCATTTTAATCTATAAATAATATTTCAGAAAAGTAAACATTCATAAATTAAAAATCCTTAAAAAAATTTTATGCAATTTTTAGAAAAGAGCAAAAATTATTTTTCTTAATATATAATTGACATATTTTTTTGCATTTTATTGTTATTTAACTTAATTTTAAAACAAACTCATAAGAAAATTTCAAGAAATATTGTAAGTGATAATACACTCACAAGGGAAGGGAACAACTAAGGAAATTAATTTAGGGATGAGACTTTGTATAATAGTAGTACTCCTTTAGGTGTTCGACCTTCAATGTATTAGAGCCAAATAGGCGATCAATTCAGAGAAAAAAGCCTTCGAAATTCATGCTTAGCTTTTACGACAAATTGAATTGTGTAAAAGCTAAGCATGAATGAAGTCTATTTTCTAACACCTAAAGGAGTACTACTATTATACAAAGTCTCATCTCCAAATGAATTTCCTTAGTTGTTCCCTCCCCTTGTGAGTGTATTATCACTTACAATATTTCTTGAAATTTTCTTATGAGTTTGTTTTAAAATTAAGTTAAATAACAATAAAATGCAAAAAAAATATGGTAATTATATATTAAAATAATTTTTGCTCTTTTCTAAAAATTGCATAAAATTTTTTGAAGGATTTTTAATTTATGAATATGTTTACTTTTCTGAAATATTATTTATAGATTAAAATGCTTTTTGTATTTTAAAATTATTTTAGAGGGAAGTAGTTTGTCCCTGTTAAAGAAGACTTAATCTGGTTATTTAAGGAAAATGAAGTTCAGGCAAAGAAAGAGACAGAAGCAAAACAAATTTGACTTATTTGTAAAGTATATTAAACAAAAGATAAAGAGCAAAAAAGATGCTATATGTTTGACATAATTAATAAAAATTGCGATTTTTACTCCCTAGAGCAAATTTCAAAAAGAACCTATTTACAAAAAATAGTATAACATGGTTAGTATGATGGTTAAAACGGAGTATGTCTCCCAGATGATGCAATACAGGCCTTGCAACGCCTACGCATGATGAGTATCAAATTATCAATCTGATCTTGGGGAATATTACACCACTCCCATCAAGCAATGCCCTCCGAAGTTCCGGTAGACAGGTGGGAAAGGGTTGACGGGCTGCAATTCGTCTGCCAAGCATATCCCACACATGCTCTATTGTGGATTCAAGTTCGGTGAGTATGCTGGCCAATCCATATGGGTGATATCCTCCGATTGAAGGCATTCGTCTACAATGTTTGCACGGTGAGGACAGGCGTTGTCATCCATAAACAGAAATTCAGTACCCATGGCTTTTTATGTACTTAGCACATTTTTAATGCAAATCTAAATAGTGAAAAAACTCTTGACTTAATTTTTATAAACTTTTTAAAGTATACAATAAAAATGTGTAACTTTAAACATTTAATTCTAATTTATTACTAAACAGTCAGTACTTGCTTAATGTGGCTTTTGAATTTGTAGCTTTTTTACTAAGTCATCTATATTAGAATTAATTCTTGAAAATTGGGTTGTTTTCGGGATATACAGTTAATTTTGAATATAATTTTATATATATCTATGTTCTTAATAGAAAACATTTAGTTACACACTTTTTTTTATCCAAAACTACAGCAATATCTGACAGCCAAATCATGTAAATTTGGAAAATTGTCTGACTGTTCAAATTTTCAGCATACAATAGACCACTTGAGTTGAAATAAATTCCTTATATTTGCTTTTAAGTCTAGAATGGTACTGTAGGTTAATGATTCTGATTTGGACTTCAAGCAGGTAACAATTAACATTTTGTAGAGAAATTGAAAAAGGATTTATGAAAAGATCAGCAATTTTTTAACATCTTGTAAATCATACAACATAGCACTGAATAAAACCTATAAAATGAATGTTACATTTTTAAATCTATTGCAGCTTGGAGCATTAACTTTGGTAGATAGTTAATAATGCTTGACCTGTTTCCCCCCCCCTTCAAAATAGAAATCAAGGTGCAAAAGTTTTACAAAAGATATGACCAAATAGGGTAGGCAAATGCAATCTTTTCCCCGTAAGCTTAAATTTAAATTATTTAAATATCCCATAAAAGAAAGATAAGAAAAATTTAATTCCATAACCAGTCTCCATTTTTGAGTAGCAGGCACTCACTGGATAGTTCATTGTTTGCTTACAGAAATTTTAAAACGCTTCCACAAATACCAAAATCTCGCACAAGTGCACTTCCTCTGGAAAGCCAGTGCACACAACAAGGAAGGAGTTTTCTTTGCATGATAATTTTCTATTGCAATTCAATTAATTGCTTTTAAAATAAATTTGTGGTTTTTTGTCTGAGGTCACATTTTAATAATGTAAAAAAAATGTCACTTAATTATATACACCTCTGCTGTGCCCCACTGTGGCACATGTGCCGCTGGTTTGCCACCTCTGGTTTAGACACTGTTTATTAATCTCTTGATAAGCAATTGCTTTGCAATATTACTCCTACATTATTGATTTTTATTTTTCATATCTGAAATACAGATTGATCTTTTGTTTGAATGACATCTAAATTTTCTACTTAAAGAGAATACTTTTCTTTTTTCTACTGATAAAAAAAAAAAAAATCTTTTTTTAAGAGCATTCATTAAGTTTTTGTAATGTGCTACTGACCTCACTTAACTTACATTTCACTTAACCCTGCATTTAGCAACCCTGGATCCCAACTATTGTGTGTTTTAACAGAACCAGAACGTTCAAAAAATTTAAACACCATAATAAAGTCAATTATATTTTGTACGTACCAAATCTTCTATTTCCTCAATAGATTCTTGCAATCCATCAACACTAACTTTAGCATCTTCAACTATAGCAATTATTTGTAACTTTCGAATTCCATAAGCCAGGGGGACAAGTTTTGCTAAATGAAGAAATATAAGTTATTATTCAAATACAGAACTGAACACATGATAATAAAGATTTTGATAATAACACTTTAGTTAATGGGAATTATAACTCATAAAGTAAATGGAACTATGAACTTTCCTATAGTTTCATAGCTTTTGTACATCTAACAACTTTTCTACACAAAGTAAATTCTGTAAAATTTTTGCATTATAAATTTATACTGGCATCTCTTAAAATTTGCATGTTGAAAACACTTTCTAACTGATAATTTACATCACATTTAGCTTAATGCTAAAATAAATTCAAAAAGAAAATTTAAGTTAATACACAAACCAAAAGAGCAATCATTAAAAAAAAAAGATAAAACAAATTTTTTAACATTTTACTTAATTTCAAGTTGAGTTGAGAATTATAATAACATCACACTATAAAATTACACGAGGGCTATTGGTGATGAACGACATCTGAGCTGGCACCTTCTCTAACTTTCACACAAAACCAATGGAAGTATGAGCCTGACATATTTAGCATGCATCGCCCCTCCCCTGCATGGAGTCTTCAGCGGTACTGGCCACAAAATCATGACAAACCTGTCACGAATCCTTAACTTTGACCACAAGACTACTGTGGCTCCAATTAATTTTAAGATCTCTGGTATCTTGCAAAGAAACTTCATTAAATATCACATTATGATTTTTAGATAATGAAATCAACCATGGATTTCAGTACAATTAATACAGAGAAATAAAAATATTGAATCTTAATGGTCTACTACATTAGCAAACCAAACTATGATTGAATTTCACAGAAAATAGTATCAATAAAAATTCAGGAAAATAATTTACTTACATGCACCCCATGTTAACCCATCCATTGCAATCTCCCTCACGGCTATTTCCAATTCTTTCATATCAGTCTCGTCGCTCCATGGTTTTACATCTAATACAACACTAGATTTTGCAACCAAAGCAGGCTCTAGTGGAAATTTAAATGGAAAATTTAATGCAGTTGTCACATAGAAATAAAACTTTAAAAAATATTTTTAACCAAGACAGTACTACTATAGCTTTGATATTAAATATCTTAACAGCAATGTACAAGCACAGGCTTCTTAAACTGTTCAATTCCACAATTAATGGATGTAAATGCATTTTCAATTACATTGAGCTTTCCTTTACAATCTCAAATAGCAGCACAATACATTATGATTTTTAAAAAGTTTTATAATGAGTTACTACTTGAATCCCTGGATTTACAAGAAATTTTATTAACAAATTATTTTAATGAAAAATGCCTCAAAGAAACCTGTTATTTTGTTACATCTGCATTCTATTTTGTTTTTCTTTTCAGGAGGAATAAAGCCAGCCCATGTAATGTTAATAGGGAGAGTGGAATGATTTCAAAAAGACTTATGCCCATTGTGAACCTTTTTAAATTTAGGGGAATGATTCAAGCAAAGATTTTTTAATAATCTTTGATTAGAGCTGACGAAATTTTGCACTTTTGGGTTTTGCAACCACTTGTTTAATAAAAATTTTGTCAGCTAATTTTTTTCTTTAATTAAAAGTATATGTATTTATATCAAACACTTTTTACTAATTATTTATTCTTCAAATGGTGCAGAGAGGTTTAAATTTTTTCAAAGCACTGAAAATGCTTCAAGATTTGCCCTTGAGTAATGAATCCAAGCAACGATAATTAGGAATATATTCCTAAATTATTAGAACTATCTTTTGATAACCATGTATTAGATGAAAGTGATGATAATTTATATTGATCAGGATCCTCTACACAGCCCCAATTCCCAAATTGGATTACAGATTTCTAAATATATTTTTGTAACTGATATTTTAATGAAATACTTACATGCAGCACTTGTACATAGAGAATCACACATAAACACAACCCTTTTTTTTGCCTTTTCATTTTACTTTCCTCTCTTTTCAGAGAAGGCAGTTGAGTTACAGATCTTTCTGTGTCATACAAAATCTGCCACACAGGTAATATACAGTGTTTTATTACTTGAATGTAACTGCTTCAGTGCTTCACTGCAATGCTCACCTACTAGCACTATTCACAACTTTAGAGGCACACTGTTGCTCATGGAAATCCACCAAATTAAAATGGTACTGCAATTCTGTGAAAATTTACTTGCATACTTCTTCAGGCTTCAAATGGATTGCCTACCACTTTTCTTGCAAAGTTTCAACTTTAGAGGCACAGAGGGTTAAGAGGACTTGGCTCCCTAAAAGTGATCTAAATATCCTTTTTAATTTTCTATTTAGTTATATTCTATGTATTATTATTGTTCGACCCGCCCTCTTTTTAGATGAATAAAAAAGCTATTTTAAATGAAATAACTGAAAGTAGAAGGTGTTACAAATAAAGCAGGATATATATTTCTGAAGTATTATATTAATGTAATTTTTATTTCTTTTGAAATGTGTGCATAAATTTTTGTTTTAATTAAGGCATTTTGTTTTGATTTTTTTATTAGTTTTTATTAATCACATGTTTTTTATAAAAATATATTTCAATATTATGTAAAGCAAAAAACTTTAAAATTTCATCTATGGCAGAAATTTTTTTTAAACATTTTCCTTGGGTTTTCTTATGTAATTAATATTCTCTAAGAAGGGATCGCTTATGAAATACATGGGTTGAAATAATATGAAAATGCTATTATTCTTAAGGAAAATATGAAACTAAAACTTTAAAGTGGTATTTTGTTTATTTAAGCTTACAACAATTTCTTTAGAACTATAAACTTAAAAATCATTTTTCTCAGTTTGTGTTTTTTTGCACTCAAAATGCTTCTTCCACAAATATTTACCAATCACAATTCTTTTTCTATATTTTACATATAATGCACACAACAAAATGTAGGGATCCATTTTGCTGTAAACTACATTTTAATTTTTTAAAAATAAATTAAAATGTAGGAGATTTTCACTTTTTTGTTGAATTTTAGCATATGTATCAACATTTTATTTTTTCTCCATAACTAATTAAGTTATTGTAAAATCGATCCCTAAAGTTATTTAAAACATTCTTAGAGATATTACAAAAAAATTTCACTTCAAAAAATTAATATAAGACATATTTTAAAATTTTCCACATTTTTAAAAAAATTTAAAAATTGTGTGAATAATACGTACAAAATTTCACCTATTATTTTCTTTAATAGAAATATTACATGAAACATTAAAAAATAATTTTTAAATACATAAATAAAAAAAATTGTTCAAAAGGTGCCAATTCCCCTCACCTAGCAATGACTTATGAGGTAACTCTTGAATTTTTAATTTCATTTTAACACCAAATAAACCACTTATTCTCATCCATACAAATAATTTTAATTAAAAAAAGAAGACTTCCAAAAACTAGATCCTTACAACTTCTTGGATATAAGTTCTATATACATTTAATTAAAAAATTATCATCATGATGATTATTTTGTAATTAATTCATAATAGTTATCTTTTAAATCGCAGTAAAATTATACATGGACTTTGTTGATTTTGCTTTTTTTTTCTTTTCAATTCTGTTTTCATGTCAAAATGCAAAAAAGTTTGAAAGCAAAGATTATTTATTCATAAAAATTTCAGTTATGAACTTGAGATTTCTGAAATTGTGACTCATAAATAAAATGACTAGACATACCTTTCCTAGTCAATTAAAATTATAATAAATTCATTAATACAATTAGGATTTTAAATTGAGAACATTCTTACAAAAATTTTCAAATTGTATGTTCTTTGCTATATAAGTTATCTAGAAATCTGAATGGATCTCGCACCTTACAAAAACAGAACTACAAAATAATATATTTAGGATATTAAAAGAAAACTAAATTTTTTATGCATCTTAATTCTAAGCATTTAGTAACTAATTAAATGGCTAAGAAAAACTTGAGCACCAGTTTTAAATTCCCAAAATATGGGAAATTAATATACTACCAAATATAAAACTAAATTTGTATGAAATAAAATAACTACGGAAAAAACTGTCAACCATTATCCAGAAACATTTACTCAAAAATTAGCTAGATTAATATAAATGCATATTGTTGTATCAACAGAAAAATTCATAGTTTTGATGCAATAAAATTATGAGGCAGACACTTGAATTAAAATAAAGTATGAAATATGCCCTACAAGTATTTATATCTCCTATATAGTATCTACATATCGTATACACAGCATAAAATTGAAAAGGATACCTACTGTTTTTTAAAAAGTTAACTGAAGGTGAAATATATAAGTAAAATTTTACAAAGAACTTTAAAACAAACCGGATTGGTAGTACTTCACAAAATTTTTTAAAAATGGTAGATCTGGTTAACAAAAGATTTCAAACTGTTAACTTACTTTTTGCTTTTTTATTTTCATATGCCTTTAATCTTTCTTCTTTAATTCTCTTATCTTCATCAGTTTCCTTTATAAAAATAAAAAAAAAATACATAAATATTTCTAAAAACTGAACAAAACTTTAGCACGGAAACTCTTAAAATTTATTACTAAATTGCCCAAAAATACAATTAATAAAAAAACTGAATGGAATGAAATTAAAAGGTTTCCTTTCAACAATAAATGACAGCAAAAAGATCAAAATTGCTTACTAAAATAATTAAACACAAACATCCCCAGTAATATAAATAAACTTTAGTAAGCATATAATTGCACTAAATAGAAAAGAGCATTATTAAAATTATACTTAAATTCATCATATACACACAAGGTTCTAATGAGCATATTTATCAGTACTATGACAATACACAAAAACAGATATAGAAAAAAGTTTTAAAAAAATTTTACTCAAACTATTTTGAGTACATTCATTTCCTTAAAAAGACAAGCCTCAGTCACAAATTTCTTAGTTTAAAACATCTCTCAGCAGTATAATTTTTCCACAAATTCAATCCAAAAACTTTACCTTTAACATTTTTTTTAAAGAATCCGATCATTTTACATATGCAAGAGGAAACTAATAAAAAATAAAAACATGCTTTATATTTTTAATCACTTAGAACAACAGAGCCAATTTTCCCTGAAAATTGGCTTTTCTTCTTATATGAGCACATAGCTGGACAATTTATGGTTATGCATGTAAAAAACAATTACTATTATATATAAATGACCTTTCTTTATTCCCAAATGTTTGACTTTCACATCAAATAATCAGGCAAAAGGCCCAATCAGACATCACAGACTAGACAAAATTATCTAGTCTCCTCCTAAATTCTCTGCCTATTATTTTTCTTCAGTTAATACATGTTTTGCGGGTCTGGTTCCTTTTCCCTTGAACATAGAATAACCCTTAAAAGATTTTTGCTGGTAAATACGCAGGATGCTCTTTTCTTTTTTCTGTAGCAGCATCCTTTTCATAGTTGATCCATAGTATCCAATCAAAACTACAAAATATCTTAACTACCATGTTTGTTAAACACACAAGCATTCCATAAACAAATATTCGAGAGAAAAAATATTTTTCTGTCATTTCATATACTGCATGGTTGTATTTGTCTGAGAACCAGCTAAAGGATTTATCTTATTTAAATTTTTTAAAAAACCACGATCAGTGACTGCAGGGAGTGGGGGAGGTCCGCCCGAAACAGAACTTCACTCCTCGAAACGAGTCAACGTCCTTGAATGAACTACATCACACTCAGCTGACTGTCAAGTGAGGGAAAGTAGCTTTCACTGGAAACTGTGGGTGGTGCCTTAATCTGTCTTGGCTAATGATAGTGGGATTACTGTGTGATGCTACTGTTGCATGGAAATTCTGGTGTAGTTTTGAAATATAGGTCACCACTGGCTCTATTTTTAGTTCTTCATGGATAACAGAAACTGGGATATATCTTGGTATTCCTGCTATGCCTGTAATTGACATGCTTTGCAATTGTTGATCAGGAGTAGTTTTTCTCTTGCCATGTTTTCCCAGATTTAGCAGCCATAGAGGAGTGAGGGGCAGAGATAAACATTATAAATTAGAATCTTCATTTGAAGGGAGAGCTTGGATCTTTTCCGACTCTTTTGATGAGCGAAAAGTATTTCTTTCAGTAATTTGCTTTTAAATTCTGAAGGTGTGAATTATAGTGAAGGTTGTGGTTGAGGATGAGTCCGAGATACCTAACTTGAGTTGTCCATGTTATTGTTCTGTCAAACAGCAGGAGGGGTCAGTAGGGAGGCTAGGATTTATGCATCTGAACATGATGGCTTGTGATTTATTGGTGTTTATGGCTTATTCTCCAATTAACCAGCCATTTTTGTAGGATGAGGTGATAATTTCGAAGCTAATTTTCACCTCGGACTCAGTCTTCTTATTGACGAGGATGGTTGCGTCATCGACAAAGATGAACGGACACCTATGGGTGGGTGGGGAAGTCACTCGTAAAGATCTTAAAAAGCAGAGGACTTATTAGAAACCCCCTGCAGCGATCCAGCTTTTACTTCACCATTTGTTGATATGAAATGATCTATTTTTACTCTGAAAGCTCCGTTCTGCAAATAACTATCAATGATGTGAATGATATAAGGTGGGAATTCGAAGGTGATAAGCTTATAAACTAGCCCATCATGCCATATTCGGTCGAATGCTTTTTGGACATCCAGGAAAACACCTCCAGTGATTTTCTTCTGGCTGAACCCCTTAATAACTTTGTTGTTCACCCTAAGAAGTTGGTGTAGTGTGGAAATGTTTTCTCTGAATCCATGTTGAAAATCCGGGATTATGTTTTTGTCGCAAAAAGATTTCAGGCCTTTGAGAAGAATTTTTTTTGTGTATCTTGCCGACTAAACTTAGCAGACTGATGAGTCTGTAATTATCAGGATATTTTTCATCTTTCCCCAGTTTTGGGAGTATTATAATGTTGGCTATTTTCCCATGCTATTGGGAAATAATTGTAGATTAGGTATTTGTTTATGATCCTCGTGAAATTTGTAATGGCATTTAGAGGGAGAGCTTTCAGAGCAATATTTTTAATGGAGGAGCATTTTTATTATCCAACTGGAGAATAATTTACATTACTTCTCCTGATGAGGAGAGGAGAGGGATGTGGGGACTTCATTCGCCAAAAACCTATTTACTTTTCTCTCGACCTTTTCAATGAATTCATCATAAGGTTCAGGATTTTCAGAGAATGAGTTCTCCAGTGAACTTACAAAAACATTTGCTTTGGTTCAGCGCCATGGAGACCTATGATTGGTGGAGCTTGTTTTCCTTATTTTTTAGGAGAGAATAGGAGTTCTTTTCAGGTGTTGCTTGCTGGAGCAGTTTATTCCGGATATGATTTTTATAATTGTTTATTGCTGATCTAATTTCTTGCTGCAGTCTATTCGAGACTTGAGTGGAGGGTACTTGGTCTGTTGTCATTCCTTCTGTGGTCTATTTCTTTGTTTAATTTTTTCTTGGAGTTGTTGAGGGATGATGGATGGCTTTATATGTGAATAGCTTCCTGGATTCTATTGTTCAGTCAGAGATATAGTTTGGTCAATATCATTCTTGTTAGAGATGGTAGTGTTGTCAGGGATAGATTTGGAAAGAACAGTTTGGAATTTCTGCCAGTTTTGAAGGAGTATGCACTGAAAGGGAGTAAGGTGTAGCTGTTAAAGCAAATGTCAAAGTTCACAGGGTTATAGTCACTTGTTAGCTCTAAGATAGATGTAGCTGTCATGGAATGTAAGCCCTTTGCCAACGCAATGTCCAGTATTGTATTAACTCCGTGAGCATTGAATCTAGTCCGTCCAGCTGGTGCGTGGATGGATATTCCCATTTTATTACAAAATTTGGTTCTGGCCAGTGGCGTAACGTGCACCCCCGCACTGCGGGGGGAGGGGGGGCAAGGCTTCTAGGGGCCCCAAAGCCTGACTGACGCCATGAACGAAGATTTTCTCAAAATTCGCTTTACATTTTTTTTTAATCGAATTTTTAAGCGATTTTCTAATTAGCGATCAAACGTCATTCATAATCAAAACTTCCATACGCTCATTAGATATCTTTAATCCTAAAGCCAAATCAAAAAACTTTTTTTTTTCATTTGCTGTAATCCAGGCGACAAGAGATACTTTTCTCTTTCATGGGTTCTCTTTTTAAACCTAAATTACTTACAAATAAAACATAAGTCAGACGAAGAATCGGATAAAATGCTAGAAAGATACAATAATTCAACACTGTTATTATTACTGTATACATTACATTAGCAATAGGGAGGGGAAAAGACATGATTTACTTTTTAAGAAGCAGCAGAGAAAATTATTGGAGTCTTTAATCCTCTCCCATGTGTTTCAATTTCATTTAGCAAAGCCGTAAATAACCTACATCTGTTATGCTTTTTCCAAGTAAAATAGTATTATGAAACTTGGAGCAAAGAGAGCATTTTAAATGAGAGCCTTTGATGATAGATTAAAGAGTATTCAATCAAATGAAGCAGAATGAGAAGAAAGCATAATGGAATGTATCAATTTTTTATTTCTTTTTGCATGAAATCATTTTTGCTTCATACGAAGAACTCTCCTTATTAAAAGTTGCAGTATTTAAGCTAGAATAAAATCGAACTTTAGGTCAAGATCATCCCGGGATTCAGAAATGAAAAATCAGGTAAGTGATACCTTTCCCCCCCCGTAAGAATTTTAAATCCAAAATTATTTTACAGTGTTAGTGTCTTTCTTTGTGTTCGCTTTTATTTAAGTTACCAGGTTATCTATCGTTAGAGATTTCTAGTTTTAATAAATATTATAAATACCCTCTAATGTTATACATTATATACTTCGTTAACTCAGACTCCAGTCGATTTTGTATTCTGTTAAAAGTTAAATATTTTTACGTGATGTATAAAGGTACATTATGTTATGGTTTGGCAATCATTTGCCTATATACACTTGCTAGAAAAGAGTGTTCTTAAGGACAAATGAGAGAAGATAAGCTCTGGAGAAACCTCTATACACTAGTTAATTCAATGCCGAAACGAATTCAGGAAGTTTTCAACACACAGGGTTATCCAACCAGCGATTAAATAGCTCATTATCCTTTTTAAATAATTTTTATAGTTACTACTAAAACAGTGAACGCAGACTTTTTCTGCTTGATTTTTGTTGGTATCGCTACAAACCTGTCCTTATTTTCAAAGTTCTGAAAGCAAACCAAGTTTACTTTTGTTATTCTCAATACTTGGAAAAAACTAAATAAAATATAATTTTAAAAAATGTTCAAATTCAGGTTTTTAAATTTTCCCCCGTCATTTATGTAAGCAGTAGCATGTGAACACAGACATATTCTAGCAAGTATAATATTATATATATATATATATAATCAAAATTTCTCTACAAGAGAGATGAATTAACATGATTAATACTTAAAAGAATAGCAATTGCTAGGTAACAAGGCAACAGAATTTAAAAGATGATATGAAAAATTGAAATAACACAAAAAGACTGGATCTACATATACAATAATAGAAAAAAAAGAAAAGTATAATTGAAGAAAATAAAATAAATAGCTAACATTTAACCTATTAGATATTATTAGATAAAAAATTTGACCATCAGCATAAGCTACATAATAGCAAGATCTAAAATAGACCAAAATACCATGTATCAAAATTCAAACATATATAGGTGCAATGCAGCCACATGATATGTGAGAATATATAATCAAAATTTCTCTACAAGAGAGATGAATCAACATGATTAATACTTAAAAGAATAGCAATTGCTAGATAACAAGGCAACAGAATTTAAAAGGAGATATGAAAAATTGAAATAACACTAATAATACAAAAAGACTGGATTTACATATACAAAAATAGAAAAAAGAAAAGTATAATTGAAGAAAATAAAATAAATCTGGTTCTAATCCTGAATAAATGTTTCCAGTTCCTGGAGTCGAGTTCTCAGGGCTT
The DNA here is from genome assembly GCA_019973975.1 of Trichonephila clavata. Taxonomy (NCBI): domain Eukaryota; kingdom Metazoa; phylum Arthropoda; class Arachnida; order Araneae; family Nephilidae; genus Trichonephila; species Trichonephila clavata. The sequence goes on from BMAO01015611.1 coordinate 100,645, forward strand.
GGGTGTACCACAATGTATAATCATTGCAAACTCTATTGAATGTCATCACTATAAATATATCGGAAGAGGGCAGATAGGCGAGCAGATCTGGTGTTATGTTGTTTTGCTACTTGTATGAATTCCCGGAGGCTATTGAACAGATTAACGTCTTCTGGGTCTCTGAGTTGCTAGAAGAGGCCAGGAATATCTTGGAAGGGGTTACTTGATTCTTGAGGTGTCTGGGAGGTAGAGGGGGTAGGTTCAGGCTGTACGGTTTGATTGGAGGCTTTTGATTGAGCCAGCCTGACTTGCTAGGTACAAGCAAGGGCTTTGGAGTGTTCTTGGAATTTTGAGCCTTGCTCTCTGCTTCCACTCATTTACTGCAGGTGGAGCTGGGGATTCAAACCTTTTCCCTTGATTCTTTTTGTTGTTGTTGTTTTCAGCTTGTTGCTGGGGGCTTTCACGGCACTGTATGTAGCTGATAGGAGGTTATACGTGGAGTGTAGCCCTTGGGAGCTAGATTGGTTCCCATTTCTAGCCTTTCCTGAGTCATTTGCTTGGGTTGTATCCACTACATCCATTGCAGCAGACTACTGTAAGGTTCTGGAGTTTGTTACTACAGGGAGTCACGTCAGTTCTTGCTGTTTTTGAATGAGTCTGGTTTGAGGAACTGTCATTCCCTTGTGAGTTTTTCCTAGTTTCTTTGTTAAGTACTTGAAATAGGTTTTCTAGTGGCTTTTTCGAGAGGGCCCAGACTTAAATTCTTTGATCGAGGATGTTAGCTTGCTCAGCAATCTACACCTTCCTCATTTATGTGAATTTGTAGGGTGCTTTGTCAATTAAATCACTCAGGTGATTCAACATTGCTCGTTGTTCATCTGGGTTTTGCAGTAGGTATTCATGCTGCTTTGTACTGCTTTCTTCTAGTTGGCCAAGAATTAAGGAGCACTCATCAGATGAGTGGCTTTCGTTAAATGTGTTAACCAGAGAATTTAGGTCAAATCCACTATGAAAGTTAGAATAAAGTTCAGTATAGGCACCACTGGTATCCTGTGGTTTTACCATTCTTGCGATGAACATTGGAGATAATCCAGTTTCAGTAGGGGGGGGGGAATCCCCCGCCCTCAGGAGGAGAGCACTGGCGAGGTCACACTTGCGTCAGAAGGGTGTAGACTTCCGATCCAGAAAAGAATAGACTTCAGCTTTTCCTGAGCAGAACAAGTTCTGCTTTTGATGTGGCAGAAAGGATAAAAATGCTGGTAATACTAATTAGCAAAGAACACTCTAAGCTAGAAAAGCACTAAACGGTGAAGACAAGCACGTAGAGAGAAAATCGAGGCCTCATATGACTTAAAACACAATGGCTTTACATGATACTTAAGGCGGACTTGTACCACAGGATAATCAATCATTCTGATCATAAATTTGGTCCAATTTACACCAACTATTTTATTATTACAATTAATTCTTAGTTTAACTTTGTTTTACTTCATTTTTAGATATGGATGCTTGGAATTATTGTAAGTATGAGACAACTCTTTCTTTTCCATCCCTCACAATTCCCACTTTTCCTCTATGGTTCAAGTCTAACAAACAATCCTCAATACAAGCTTCATAAAACTGAAGTTTACTGTTAAAATCGACATTGAACTTAATTTTCTTTATTTTTAACAAAAGTAAATCTAGGAAACAGTAGGATATAACAATGAATTTCAAAAAATATATAAAATAAAAAGTTTGACTAAAGCCATTTATATTACTATCAAGTCACCATTATTGAAGTCATCTACAAGGGTTATCCAGGTAAAGTTTCCTAAAGCTCCAAAAGACAACACTGTGAAAGGAACAAAGCAAGCCTAGTAAATTTACATATGACTATTGTATGTGGATGTTGTAATATTCCAAATGCTTACATCAGGGGTGGCCAACCTTTTTGGTAAGAGCGGCATTCAATTTTGTCTGACACAACCAACAAAAAAATCAAGGAAACACAAATACATGCAAAATACAAAATGATTTAAATTCCAAAAACTTACTAAAGAGGAAAAATTAAACAAAAATGCTCCATTTGAAAAAAAAAAACACGAGAATGAGTTAGGAACCAAGAGTAAACTAATTACAATATGCAGAAGGTCATAAATTATTTAAAAACTAAATGGCAACAAGTTTTATGATTTTTGTCTACCTATATCCACTTGTTGTAAATATAAAACTATAAATTTGAGCTAAAGGAGAGAAAAAATGGCAGGAGAAAGATTTGTTGCGAGAATAAGCAAAAATGAGCAATCTAGGCATAAAAAGGTAATGAAAGGCTGAAAAACATACATTTTATGTGCAAAAACTGGCAGGTATGTACAAATAAAAAAGTTATGTTAAAAATAAAAAAGATAAGAGAAGAACAGTAAAAATGACCAAGAACAAAGATCGTACATAAGATGCACGGAAAAATAAAAACTTTAAAACAGCACCTTGAAACACAAGCAAAGATTTAACAGACAAGTATCTAATTTAAGCCAATATAAATTAAGTGGTTGAATTTCCAAAACATGAACTAAAAAAGCAATGCATGTACTTTTATAATCAATATGTACCATAGAACAATAAAACATTCACATTTAAAAGTTTTCCAACTAACAATCTATAATTTGTTACATTTTAACTGATAAGCTAAAACTTGCAAGTTTATACACTGATTTCATAATGTTTGCTGCAGACTTCATTAAGCAGCAGAAATTAACTCAAAAGCACCTAAATTTAAAAATACAATTAATGAAATAATTGGATATCGTCTGTAATCACGTTTGAGAAATTTTTATATTAAAAACAAATGAAATTCTCATGCACCACAAGAGTATCACTCAGAAGTTATAACTTCAATATTTTTTTTCACGGCTTAAAACAGGTACAGGTGTAAAGGGTCATTTTTCATAATGTTGAAGAATTACATTGGAAGTATTAAAAGCGTCAACTTCCATACAATCTTACCCAGTTTAAGGATGGGGCAGGAGTAGGATAACTACAGAGAAAAATAAAAACATCTCCCTAACATTAACATAATAAAAAATACACAGCGAAAATGAACTAAGTCGCAAGAAGGCAAATTAAGGCACTCAATACAAGAAATTTGCACAAAAGTAGACTTTTATTATACTGTATTCTACAAACAAATTAAAGATAAAGAAATTGATAAGGATAATTATTTTGACAGGATAATAACACTATTTTGACAATTTGGGCAAACAGCATACAAGTCTTTTTCATACACTTGGTTTAAAAGAAATATTTAAATGTGTGTTTCAAAACACTTCAATATAAATTACAAATAAACAACATAACACATAAGATTAGATTTAAAATCTGGTGTATAACGTGCACTTTTAAAACAAAAAATAAGATCCGAAATTTGTGGGTGAGCCTTATACACCGGGTATAAAAGCGAGAGCTTTAAAAATAAAAAAGAAAATGGGCATAGAAAAAAATTAAGACTTCTACATATATCAGAGAATACTGTTTTCTTTAAAAGAAATGGCAATCCTTATAAACTTAAAAGGTTGCAGTTCTAGAAGTATACTATTTTTTTCTGATGTTTGGGATAATGCCTCAAATAAACGACTTCATAATATAAGAGTATTGCACACATACATTGCAGGTTTCTTTGTAAAAAAGGGGTGTGTGTTATACAGCAAATATACCTAAAAATTAAAAAATGCAGCTTGAAGTTACAGGCGAGTGTTATATACCTGATTTTATGGTAATGACAATATCAAATAAGCACAAAACATTTACTAGCAAAGAAGTTTCATAAATCAGCAAATAATACTTTACTTCATCTGAACCAAAGAGGTCAATATCATCATCTTCTGCAGGCTCATTAACATTTAGTTTATTTTGAATTGGAAGTCCACTTTGATGCTAAAAAATATTGATATTAATAAGAAATTTTCTCACACATAATAATAGTTCAATAAAAAATATTTTTAATGTAAAATAATCACAAAAAAAAAAAAGAGAAAACTGCAAATTGATTATATAAAGTTTTTTGATTGGGCAATCTACCTTTCACGCTTTTTAAATTTAATTCTAAAATGCTTAAATACATTTGCCAATATGCACTCAACATTATACAATTATAATTAATGTACTACATGCAATAACAAAACAAGGCTTATAAAATTTTACAAATTTAATGAGGTACTTTCTTTTTCTTAAATGTATGTCTTGCTGTTATAACCAGGACAAAACTTTAAACTATCCTGACCTTTCCGACATCTGTATCTTATCCTTTGAACAAAAACTTGAAAACATCACTCAAAATTATAAAAGAGTATACAAATAAAGCATTTGTATGGGGACAATGTACCTTAAACACCCATTTAAGGATTTTAAAAGCTTGTAAATTAATTTACCTTATCAGTTCTGATTTTTAAGCCAGAATTCAAAGTCAGCTCATCCAATTTTTTAGAAATCTCTTCCATCTTTTTAGACATTTTCGATGAACACTAGAAAAATTGATCCGTTATTTCAAAATTATGCATTACGAGTAGACATGAATTGTTTACAATTAGTACAATATTTAGTTCCCTCCCATTTCATCTTTTAATATATATATAAATGGAAAAATCACAAAAAAACCTTGAAATTTTAGTCAAATATTAAAATCTTTTTGAAGTCTAAAAACGATTATAGATCTGCAAGCTTAACTTCAAATCAAAAAATTATTTTTATCAATTTATTTTTATTTGCTAATTTATCAGATACCCAAACTATTCCTTCTGTACAGATGTATTCTTTATATCAAATATTTTTTTAAAAGATAAATCATTCCACAAGATGCTTTACTCAAATTATGCAAAGGATAAAAATAAGGAAAAAATAAATTTAAAAAGTTTTTTATAACAAAATTAATGTTGGTTGTCAATTTCATGCAAATGACTAAAATTTAGATAAGTGTAGAAATTACAATTTGAAATACACTCACAATAGCAATATTCTAATAAATATTTAGTTTCATATGAATAAAAATTTCTCTTATTAAAATACACTCACACAACTATCAATTCCCCTGATTCTATCATAAAATTGCCTTTAAATACATAGAAATGAAAAACTTTAAAAAAATGCTTGCAATATATATTGAGAGAGAAAAACCAACTCTCCAATATCAACTTCAAATTTATTTAAAATTTTAGAATTCTATTCCTGCAAATAAATGGACCAAAAAGAAATAAGTAATTTTAAAGTAAAACTAATGTGCATGCAAAACATTATACAGTAATGGATACAAAGCTTTAGTCAGAGGCTTATTGGTTTTTAAAAAGAGCAATGTTAAAAAAATTAAATTTTATAAAAACACCAAGAAAAATTTTTATACAGGAAAATCAATTAGCTGACAAGGTGGCATTAGATAAAGGCTGACAGAGCAATATTTTTAGCTTCAAACAGCATGCAAGATATACAAAAGTACACAAAAAGAAATGTTCTGCCAAAAAGTTAAAATAATTCATTGTTTAAGCAATTGGTTTCAAAATTAATTTGTTGATTGATAAACGACTCATCAGTTTAGTTACTGGATACATAATCCTTCAAAAATGATACATTAAATAAAAACAAGGCCTCAAATACTCATATTAAAAATGAGCCATGATTCATTAATATTTTCACATTGTTACAATCTTTCACTCTAGTTTCAGCCAAACATCACAATTAATGCATGCACAGATATACAAAATACGCTTGTGAAATTGCAACACCATGAAAAAATGCATGTAGCACCATGCGGATTTCAGGAGCGATGGTGAGATGGATATGCTAATGATTAAACTTGGACATGAATCTCTGATCACATGGTACTTGTAATCAAGATTTAAATGCCAGCAACTTTCCCTTCTCATAAACAGTATCTAAGGTTTTGAGTAGCATTTGTGACTTTCAAAGAGCCGTAGAAAATGCCTCAGACTTTGGCGAGCTCAATACCATCAGTAACGACCGGGGAATGAGACTATCATCAAACTCCATGAACTGGGTCTGCCACTGTATACAGTAACAACTGGTGTCGGACACAATACGAGTACCATCCAATGTTGTGTCACATGGTGGATTCAGGAAAAGGTCTACATGCATGACAAAGAGGAAGTGGTGCGCACAGACTGGAGTATTCACCAGTTGACTATTCAAGACCAAAAAACAAATCAAATACCTTTCTACATTATATTTAAAACCAAATGCCTTCAACATTACATAAATAGATACAACAATAAAGATTCAACACACACATATATATATATATATATATATATATATATATATATATATACATAAAAGGATAAATTTGTCCTTTTCAAATCTACATGCAATAAAAAAAATTATGTCTGATTTCAGTCTCCATGCCTGACCCAACCAGTTTAATAATAACATAAGTTACAACATACAATGCAGGATTATTTGAAAAATTCAAAAAAATTATTATACCACCATTTAATATAAATTCCTATACCTACATTCAAAAAAGTTTATTTCTAAATATATAAATACATAACGGTGAGAATTGTGTGCGATCCAGATCACATGTTATTAATACCAAAAACTATACACTTTTTCCACACAAAAATATATGAATATGGATGATGTAATATTTACACACCGATAAGAATTCTCATACATTAATCAATAGATTTTTTTATTCCTTCACTCACTCTTCCTTGCATGGCACCCTGTAATACTTACTCTAAATACTTCCATTGCAATAAAAACGTGATAATGATTTAACTATATAAGCTAATGATCATTCAAGAAGATTTAACTTCAAGAAACTACCGTTTTTGATGGTGGCACAAAAAAAAAGTAATGTCAATAGTTGCATGCAATATTAAATTGAGAAAGCACTTTAACAATTATTTATAATTCAAGAAAAACTCCAAATACTAATTTCTCAAAAATTCACAAGAATTCAAAACATTAAAAAAAATGTTAATACACAAAAATATTTTCAACAAAACTATTAAATTCATTCTGTTTTAAGGGCTTCATAAATATATCTGCCAAATTTGCTTTACTTTTATCATATTTCATTTCAAATAAACCCTTATAGCATAAATCTCTTACATATTGGTATCTCGCATCTATATGCTTTGTGTGGTAGTTTTTAATTGGTGATTTGAGAAAATCTATAGCTGCTTGGTTATCAGCCAATAAAACAGATTTATTCATATGTTTAACTGAGGTCCCTCTACTTACACATTCATTCATTACATCACCCGCCTAACCAAGTTATTTCCTTCATGCATTCCACCATGCTCATAAACTTGGCCTCCATAGTCCACAAACTTACTACTGATTTCTTCTTTAATGTTGGCTATGTAATAGAAGTGTTTCCTACACAAATAAACTCTCCACCCATTGAAACTCAGTTGTCTCTATTTGCTGCAAAGTCTGCATCAGAAAAACCCACTATATTAATACACCTACTATTTAACTATATAAAAAAAATGTTTGGTTTTGTAAATATATCCAATAGTTTCAACAAACCATAGCAATGTTCAAGACCTGGATCATTTTGAAACTGTGAAAAAACGTTAATTGTGCAAGATATATCAGGTCTTATTCGACCTGCAAGAAATAACATCCAAACAAGAACATTTCGCAATATGTGATTACCTTCATTTCTATTTTTTCATCGCTAGACTGGGGACTTTGGAGTTTACTATGTTGAATTCCATTGGAATAAATATCATCCACATATACAAGGAGAACAATAGAATTTACAAAAAAGTAAGTGCAATTATACCAGTTTAATTTCAGTAAACCAATTTCACTGAAAAAATTAATTCAAAATACCAAACTCTACTGCTCTGATGAAGTCCATATAAAGCTCGTTTTAATTTACAAACTTGACTTTTCCCTTTTCTACATACCTTTGGGGTTGCTTCATATACACTGTCATTTAATGGTGCATAGAGATGGTCTCCAATGACATCACACTGAATATGTTTCCACTTCCGCCACACTACCAACAGAGAAAAGAACCCATTCCCAGAAAAATTAACAGGAGAAAAGGTCTCATTGTAGTTTTCACCTTTAACCTGTGAATAACCTTGAGCTACCAGCCTAGCTTTATATCAGATTACTTTTCAATTTTCATCCCGTTTCAAATTATAGACCCACCTACAACCTAATAATTGCTAATCAGGGAGTAATTTCATTAATTTCCATAAACTAAGAAGTGTATGGATGAAGAGTTTCATAATATTAAATTAAGATTATCAAACTCTTCATCTAGTACCCTTCTCCATGATTCCTGTTGAAGAGATTTTTCTATCTGTTTAAAAGTTCTAGGGATTAAAATGTCCAGTCAAGCATTTTTTTAACTTTTACACTCTAGACACCTGACACACCAGGTTGTGGGTTAAATATTCCTTTAAAGGTATCCTTCACCTTAAAATTAAAAATATTTCCTCATCTTCGTCTCCATTCCCACACAACCACCTCGTAATCAGAAAACTTCAAACCTGGGGACACTAGCACAGCTCCACTATTACTATGCTCAGGCTTCTGGAAACTAAACATTAGGGGTTTTAATAAATCCTTAGGTATCCACTAATTCCTAGAGCAAAACCAACCAATATACCCTGTTTAGCTTTCGGGTCCAGTTTCCCCCTTAAAAGGCTTAGGTGTTCCTACATACAAGGTAGATCCAAAGAGTCTTAGATGTCTAATTTAGGGTTTTACTACCTGTATAAAGTTCAATTGGCGTAAGAGTGTGACCAGAGTGACATAATCTGTTCCCAATCGTGTACAAAATATAATACCAGAGGTCGGAAACTCTTATCTAGTCCACTTTCTGATAGCACTGTCCTAGCTCTTTTAATGACTGTTCTATTAAGACGTTCAAAAGCACCAATTTGCTGGGGAGTATAAATGTTGGTTTTCCTGTGTTTCATACCTTTTTCTACAAAAAAAAAAATCAGTTAAAATACTAGCGATGAATTCTCCACCAATATCTGAACAAACGGCTTTAACATTTAAACCCAGCTGCCTTTTAGTTCTTATAATAAATATGTTACAGTATCATAAGTATCCAACTTATGACTAATAGAAAAAAAACATTTTACCAGAATAATCAAGTACTGACAAGTAATACTTTATTCCCATCTTACAAATTACATTAGATGGTCCCAAACAATGCAATAAGTTTAAAGGCACTTTAGATTTTGAGCATTCTATGGACTGAAAAGAAACCCTTTTGTATTTATTTAATCTGCATGGTTCACACTCAAAATTAAGTGGTTTTTAAAGCTTTGGTAAATCTCTCACGGCATCTAAACTACTAGTTTTTAGGATATAATCAACATTTGCATGAGCAAATCTTTCATGCCAGGTCATTAAATTGTTTGGCCTCTCTTCAATATTGATTGCCTTTTCAACAATAGATGCATATTTCAGCAATGTCTGGGTTTGCAAAATGCAAGCCCTGCTCAAGAATTAGCCTTAAAAATTAGCTTGTTTCCTTCATAAACTTTAAATTTGCTCATTTTCACCAATTAATTTCAACCTGTTCTGGTCAAGCATGGGGCTTGACATTAAATTTTTCCTTAATCTAACAGAAAAGAACACTTTTAAATACACATTCAAACCATTAAACCAAATTTTTAACCCAAAACCAACCATTTCCATTTATGGGAAATTCAACACCGTTTACAACTAGTACCATATTTTCATTCACAACATCTACAAAATTAATAAAGTCTTTGTTATTTGTGAAATGATTACTAGCAGCTGCATCCACAATCCAAGCGTCTTTGCCTACAGCTCAAATTAGCCTCAACAAGAAAAAAGGATAATTTACTCTTACATTCATTTCAGTCTGCCACAAAATTTGTTGAACCATGGTCATTTTGGTCCTTAAATGAATATAGTTTCTCTCTGTTTCATCTACCATCTTGAAAGGCATTATAATAGAACTCATCACTTGACACAGAAGACCCAACTGGTGATGGCGCAGATGAATTTAAAGCTCTGTATTCTCTGGATTGTCGATTAGATGCACCAGTTCCTCCATAGTTGCAATCCCTCCTAAAATGTCAAAACTTACAGTAGTCGCATTTTATCTTTGCACACTAAACATCTCGTATTGACTCCTCTGTAGACTCAAACCATCTCAAAAATTGATTCTGGTTTTTTATGCAATCAACTCCAATAAACATCTTCATATTTAAATGTTTCATCAGTCCATCTGAAGATTCTGAACAATTGAATCAAATTTTGAAGGCAGGCTTCTTAACAGTTGATAGCATTGGTATGTTTCATCCATAGGTTTTCCTATAGCATCCAATTAGTTGAATATCCTTTTAATTCTTGCAGAAAAAATATTTAAATTCTTCATTAAGTCGGTTTCTGCACTCAAAAATTTCACTAAATAGCTGCATACAATATGATCTATTTCCAGGTCCCAATTTATCCCTCAACAATTTTCAAGCTTCTGCAGGATCAGTCACACTTTCAATGATACTGCAGTACTTAGTGTTGATATTCAGATACAGAATGGATAAAGCTAAATGTTGTCATGTATTAAAAAGTCCTTCAATTCTCACCGATTTTCTTCCTTATTCTTGGAAGCACTTTCTTTGCCAGCCACAATTTCAATTTTTTTTTTTATGTAACAAAAAGAAACATCCATTGACTATATTGAATAATTTGAAGCGTTAAAAGGTTTTATTTGATAAAACAACCATATAAAAAAAAATGACACCCTCACCAAAAATAATTCTCAGCAGATAAGTCAAGAGAGCGCTAGTGACGAAATCTTCAGCTCCTCCATCTCAGCAAAACTCAACAATTTCCAACAACAAAAAAAAACTATCTTCACATTATTGCAAGAATGTCCATACCAACTTATTTGCCACAACTACGGGGCAGTAGAGTTGCACAGTAAATTATTAAACCTGAATGACAACTATATATGCCTTTAGAAATTTTTTATTTCTATATTGACCACAGCAACAATTCAATTCATAAATACAACTTTGACTTAGATAGATCAAAACATTAAAGACATAAAAAATTAAAACCGATACTTCTGAACAGACAATACATGTCCTCGTTGATTTAAACCAGCTAGCACAAGTTTGAGAGCCTCAAAGTAAAAACCTTTTGTCGATAGATCTACCATACCAGTAGTCACTGCCCCCCTGACGACTTCCGATCACATGATCAAACATCACAGAAAATATGCGACTGGCACTTAAACAAGAACGATTGCTAATCGACCATTCAGCAATTAGTACCTAAAAGGAGAAGAGATAATTCACCTTTTTTTGGTTAACAATTTCACCCCGGCACAAGACATTTGAAGTTGGTTGCATCCAGGAGCAGGTGGATTTGTGTCCACCCAAACCACATGCAATGGATTGCAGGAAGTACAGTTACATTCCCTGATACCAGCAACAGGAATACTGTTGACTGCTCAGCACAGGACTAGATGCCTGGCATGATGTCATCAACACCATCGTACCTTGACCATCAAATGGCATCGGGTATTGTTCACCGATTAATTTTGCTTCTGTCTGCAGAGGAATGACAGCAGTTGACAGATATGGCAGCAACCCTAAAAAGGCTATGAACCACAACATATCTTGTCAATTGTGAAACCAGCCCTATACCAGGGCATCATTGTTTGACGTGGTATAATTTTTTATTACAGGACACCTATGGTACACTATGATAGCCATTTGATAGCAGACCACAATGGCACACTAGATGTGGAGCCTGTTTAAGCCCTTGTTGCAAGTCACACCCAAGATAATGCCAGGCAATATGTTGCACAGCAAACTCTTAACAGTCCAATTGGATTTGACATCCTTCCCTGGCTAGAAAACTCTCCAGATCTGTGGTTGATCAGCCCTCAGCAGTGGATGTGGCCTGGCAATGATTATCTCCCTGAATTGAGACCTGTATGGCTACCAGAGGTGGGCACATTAGATTCTGAATAAATAGGGATTTATAATTTTATTTATATGTTTTTTTAGATCATATGCAAATCCACATCACCATCACTCCTGAAATTTGCATGGCACTACATGCATTTTCACTTTTGAGAAGTGTAATTTTAAAACTATTTTTTTATATTTTCAAAATCATAAAGGCAATTAAAGCTTAATTGAAATTGTATATTTCTTTGAAAACAGTACCAATATTCACTTACTTTGCTCCATTTCATCTTTTTCCCCTTCTAAAGAATGAACTCTATTCACAAGATCAGATTCATAATCGCCCTGCAAATTACATAAAACATATAGTAAGTCAAATCGATTATAACTGGATTGTAGGACATCCCCTTCCCCAGAAAAACTACCAAAACTGATTGCAAAAAATAAATTATTCGACAAAAAACAAGAGGAATTATAATCAATACACAATAGCAGAAAAACATAAAAACTTTAAAATTAGTATGACAATTTAATGAAGGAGTAATTTTAAAATGATTTACATTAAAAATTGTTAAGAAGTACGCCCTAGATTAATGGAATATCAGCTATAAAAAAAAAATAGTTGAAAACTGATCCTAACTTCTTTCAAATCATTATCTAGGAACGACACTGATGTGTAAAACTTAAACAGTTTTGTTTCCCAGCCATAACTCCACGAGAGATCATCTAAGAGAGATGAAATTCAGAAATGAGAAACAGCATTTTGTACTTAAACGAGCACGTAAAAATGGTTGCGCAAAAAGGAATACAATGCATATAGTATGGAACCAAATAAAAAAGGCTTTATAGAGCAAACTCGTAATATCATTACACAGAATTGTCTGTCCAAGAGTAAAAACAGCAAGATGTTCCTTAGTTATGAGATATGCACTCTCCTTACTGCAATGGTTGCTTCGAACTGTCTCTACATACTCAGCACCAAACTGTCGAACGATTCTTGAGGTAAGAGTGCCCATTCCTCAATCAGCATCTGTTTCAGTTGTTGAGTGTTCCTTGAACGACATAATCGTGCCTCAAGGTGTCTCCCCCAAGGAATCCCACACATGTTCTATGGGATTTGAATTGGGAGAATGCTGGTCAATCCATTCTAGCAATATCTTCACCTTCATTTAGCTGCTGATCTTCAACAGTCCGGTGAGAGAGGCCATGCATTGTCATCCATATAAACAATTATCTGGTTCAATAGCACCTTGGAACAGATGCACATGGGGAAGGATCACCTCCTTACAATAGTGATCACAGGTTACAGAACCTCTGGCCAAATGTGTAACTCAGTCCACCCGTTCAGCATGTCTTCCCAGACTACAACTCCATGACCACCAAAATGGTCTCTTTCTATGATGTTACTGGGATGAAGCCATGTCATGATCTCTCCAAATCAACTGGCACTGAGAATTGCTTGTAGCTCTGAAATAACTCATCGTAAAAAGGACACAAGTTCATTCATGAAAAGTCCAGTTTTTGAGCTCCTTACACCATTACTCTATATCAGTGGTCTTCAAACTTTGAATCCTGGAACTTCTAGAACTGTAAGGTGTTTTGGGGAACCTCATTCTATACACAGACTTAAAAGAATATACCATAAAATATTTTATCTAGATAAACATGTTATAGGTACTTTATATAAAGTACATTAATTAATAAATACAATATTTTTTTGTCTTTAAAGTATCGTATTTATTAAAAATTTTAATAAACTTATACATCAATAATATTAATTTATGTGAAACATACTTATGCATTATTTTTAGTAAATGGGATATGTGCTTGCATTTATCACACAGATTGTCGAAATCTAGAACTATAGAAATTATATGCAGTTGCATATTTCATGCCTTTATATTTTTATTTTGTTGCCATTCACATTGAGGAATATTTCACACTTCAATTGTTCTGAATGGCAGTAAATATATAAGCCATATGTTCTTTAGTATTCTCATATGTCTGTGTAAAATACTATTTAAGTGTTTTCAATCACAGCACCCTTCCTGTACCATTTGAATTTGTGAATTGCCAAATGGTCTGCATGGAAAATAGAAAACTTTATTTTTAGAACTTGAATAAATCAACCAGCGACGACATTGAGTTTCACCATTATTTGGTTTTCTTGAGAAATGAAAATTGGAAAAGTATCTATGATCATCATTAGGATAATATTCATCACTGTTATTTAACTGTCACGTGGGACCACTTTGAACTATATCATGACCGGCAAGCATCTGTCTTGGGAAACATTCAGAATCTTGGGTCAAAACTGGAAAATGCCTGTTTTATGTCACTGGCATTTCTGTTCACAGGCCTAGAACTAATCTCAATCTATTTTTCTAGATTGTGACTTATATTATTTAAAGTGAACATAGAAATCTCAGCATCAGATTATGATTGGCAAGCTTTTGATCCCATTTCTAATTCTGATTTTCGTCGTTTGGTATCTATAGTTGGGGCATCTGGAGTAATTTCCAAATTCAATGGACACTCGGATAGGGATAAATGTTGTTGATAAGTCAAAAGAACTGATTCATTTGATTCTATATTGCCAGGTTCAGTCTGAGAAATTTCCTCATACCTGAACTTTAAACCCGGTTGGATACAACTCTTTCCGCTTTTCTTTCTTATTGCTGCACCAGATTCCCATTTTCTCCCTTTATCTCTATCTCTCTTAGTGCCTAAGCCTGACATGATCAACAAATTATGAAAAATGCCCAGTACCACTATTATTTATCACATCAAACTTAAAATTTACAATATGATATAGAAACACATGCAGCAAGACTGCGTCTGCGTGCGATACTTTAATTGGCTTCCTAATGATGGGAAGTCTCGAGCTATGCCCCATCTCTGACTGGGGACTACCTGCGAAAGCAGCTTAACTCCAGATAATGTTGCCACACTAAATATGAACGAATGAGTGGAAATGACAAAGTTGAGAAATTTTTAATAAAAGAAAATGGAAAACAATATTTTCACAAATTTATTCATGCTTTTATGCACCGTTAAATAGAATATATCTTTCTAGAATATTTTTTCAAAAGGGCCCCAAGGCCTCAAGAAGTCTTAAGATGTCCCTGACTATGTCATGATCGTGAGTTAAAAGTGTTCTTCCATACTTGTAGAAAATTTAAATCAGCTGTTACTAAGTGAATTTCACCTTCAACTTCTTCATTATCAAACTATAAAATTCAATCAAATCGTCCTTATGCAAAGGGTACAAATCCCCAAATTCTTTAGAAATTTGTGCTAGAACAAAAGAATTTGCACAAAAAAAAAAGTTTGTTTAATTTTGTGTAAAAAAAAAAGAAAGAGGCGTAGTCTTGAAGTTTACTTTTCTTAACAATGCTTGGAGTTGGGGCAGTCTTGCTCTTACTCTTAGAAATACACTATTCAAAAAGGCATCCTCTGGATCATAGGTTCTCAACGTGGGCAATAACACCCCCTTGTGGGCGTTTGAGGCTTTCAGGGGGCAGTAAAAAACCGAAAGAAAATTAGGGGGCGCTGAGATGGCAAGGAGGGGCTTGGGCAAATTAACCCAAATATAATCTAAATAAAGACTACAAAAACATGCTGATTATATACTAACAAAAGTAAACTTTAATACTGTTTACCTTATGTTGATTTTATGTATTTAAATCGTTTCTATATCACACGTACGAAAATTCACATATTTCAGTAGTTCGGAAAGTGGATGAAAAACTTAATACTTATATTCAGATCTACATTAAATTGGATCATATAGTGCATTTTAATTTCTGTAGTGCACATGTTCTCTTTGTCTGTGAGCAGTAGGAAAACTATTTCGACCACTGCATTTCATTATGCATATTATCTAAGAAAAATAATTAAATATGTTAACAGGAATGAACATGTGATTCTTTAAAGGCAGAAACTATCAATTTATACTTATTTTGAAAGCAGTAGTTTATTATGAATTATTTTGTATCATAAAAACCCATGCCTGTCTTTAACAGGTGAGCTAAAACTTTTATCCCATTCTTTTGAGTAAAGAAGAAATTCAGTAGCGTTTCAATTCCAACAATATTCTATCTATGACTTAAATATATACTACACATTTACATATAATTGTGGCAATAGCTATTTCAGATTCGCAAGTTAAAAAAATTGGGACTTTAGAAAAAACCTAAATTAAAAAATATATTCTATTAGTAATAGAATACTTTTTAAAATGTAACTCTTGGTTTCACCATGTATTATGTACACTCTTATTTCTGTAGTGATAGGGGGTGGTATCAAAATATTCTCAAGAAAAGGGGGTGGTGTCAAAATATTCACTAGAATAGGGGGGGGGCAGTTCAAAAAAGGTTGGGAACCTATGCTTTGGATCAACAGAAAACTCAACTTATTCTTGATGGGCAAGAAATGAAAAAAATCAATGTAGTTTTTCAAAACTGTTAAAAGGATGGTCAAATATTTTTCAAAATCAAATGCTCTTCAAATTTCCAATTTTTTTAATACATCAAAGAGCTTGAATCTTAATGACTTATGTGAAACTCATTTACAGGATTTAAAAAAAAAAAGAAAAAATGCCAGTTACTTGCAAGTATGACTTTAAATTGTAAAATCATCAATATTAAAGACTTCCAAAAACTGAAAGTTGATAAAATATTTAGAAGGGAATTAAATCAAAGTCATTGAGAATTTTAGTTTAGGGGAAAAAACTTAAGTTAAAGAGTAAACAGTTCACAACCTATTTAAATAAATACTTTTGGTCAACATAAAAATATTATTAGTTGATTAAAAATTGAAACTACACAAGACTAGCAATACAACCCAACTGATCCTTAAAATTTTCTAACATGCAATGATTTTTTTCACTAGGAAATGCATCATTATAATTGCTGAATCAACTTCATGACAAAATTTGAGAACATAAAAAAAAAAAAATTAAAGCTTGCAAAAGAGATTTAACAAATATGTTCATTCATATTAAGTATAAAGCATAAGATATGTTATAATACACAAAGACAAAGGCCATGTTGTATAAATACATGTTCATCTTAACACAGAAAACGCTATTGAGAACTCATCTATAAAGAAAATTGTAATTCTATATAATTATGAAAGATGAATAAGTGATTAAGTTACTCCATGTATATTTTTGGTTTTTGTTTCTATGGTAGAAAAAATAAAGTAACACATTTACATTTTATTTTCTAACTAGTATGCAAAAAATAGTTATTTTTTAGATTTAATAAAAATTAAGTAGTCTGGTAAATGAAGAATATATCAAATTCATCACAAAATTTCATATAAAACAAAACTAGATATATAATAGTACAATGCAAATATCTCATAATTCAAAACCAGGCTAATAACTGCTATGTCTACATTAAAAAAAATACAAGCTGGCCATGAGTTAAGACCAATTCATTAAATTAGCTTACAGTAATCTCAGTTTTCACATTTCCTTGTACTTGGTTGTTTTTAAAATTATGTGGATTTTTTCTTTGATTTTCATTAGCTACATTATGGAACCTTACTTGAGCTCTTTCTTCTTGATATTGTCTCTCTACATCTTCATACTTAGCAGCATCAACCCAAATAGTTTCCCTCCGAAGAGCAGCAAGAGGAAGGTTTCCTATAAAAAGAATCAAGTACATTTTAAAATACATTCATATCAAACTTTACAAAAAAAAAATCAAAAGATCAATTTTCATAAATTTGAGACTTAGAAAATATTAAAAACAATCAAATTGAAAGTAATATAATTTATAAAGTAGTGTTAAAATAATAAAATTAGCACTTAAAAAAATTTGATCTAGTCTGGAGTATAGCTAATTTCCAACATTAAGCCTAAGGAAAATACATGTGTAATTACTAGTTCCAAGTTTATAATACACATTCTTCAAGAGAATGACAGATTTTACAAATTATAAATATTTTACAGATCAAATTCCTCAGCATATCATTAACTATTTCAGCCAACTTTCAATAGATTTCTAAGATATAAAAAGTTTAACACTTGAACCTTTAGAATATGATTAAATAAATGCATTGCAGAGATTGAGAAAAATCTCTGTACGGAGGAGATATAATTTACACTTTATAAATTCAACAAGAAAAATTAACTGTATAAGGCATGTGTAATGTTGGAAGCTCTCTCTGGTTAATTCTGGTGGAATTGTATTAAAGACTTTTTTGAGACACGAGCTTCTCCAAAATGAAGGACATCTACACATCACACTCACTTTGGCTGTGGGTAGCCTAGTGGTTAGAGCATCAAACGCCAGACCGGAAGGCCTGGGTTTCGATGTCGCCAAATACCCTCTGAGTACACACGGAGTAACTGATCATTAAATCAATGGGTCCGAATAGTGTTGCCATCTATCGTGAGCAAAATCGTACTGTCACCTTCATGGGCACAAAGCTTAGGTGAACGACAGGTGACATAAGCAACAACAATGATCAAATTTATTTAACAGCTTCCACCACCTCTTCACTATTTCCAAAACCATCAAAATGTATTGTCATCAACTACATCCTTCACAAACTTAATGTTTACTATATAGTACTACCTTGCTTTGAATTAGAATAAACAGTCCAGTATGTACTTTATCAATAGCCATGTTAACTCATAACTTTACCAATAAACAGAAATACCCCGTTTTTTAAAGACCTGTGGGTGTCGCAAACTCCAGAGTCCAGACTGGGCATGACTAACATAGAAAGCACTTTTCAGATTTGGTTTGACTGATTTTCCAACATGCCCACTTTGTTCTAATGGAGATATTTGTGGAGACCACCTGAACTCACCGACATAGTAGCCGTTAATGATGCTAACAAATTCTCTTTTTACGTGTATGTTTCAGAACCAGTGGCGTAACAGAAAATAATTGGCCCCCCCCCCCAGCAAGGTCAAGTCTTGGGCCCCAAGCCGGATCTTATACACACACACATATATATGTATACTTGCTAGAAAAAGTGTCTGTGTTCACCTACCTACTGCTTACATAAACAACCCCCACCCCCAAGAAAAAAAATTTTAAAATTATATTTTATTTAGTTCAATCCAAGTATTGAAAATAACAAAAGTAAACTCGGTTTGCTTTCATAGATTTTAAAACAAGGACAGGTTTGGAGCGATACCAACAAAAATCAAGTCGAAAAAGTATGCGTTTATTGTTTTAGAAGCAACTATAAAAAATATTTAAAAACGATAATGATCTATTTAAATAGCTGTTTGGATAACCCCGAGTTTTGAAAGCCTCCTGAAGTCGCTTCGGCATTGAATTATCAAATCTAGTGGTTTCTTCAGGGCCATATCTTCTCTCATACGACCATAAGAACATTCTTTTCTGGCAAGTGTGTGTATATATATGTATAAACAAAGGACTGCCAAACCATAACATAATGTACCTTTATACATCACTTAAAAATATTTAATATTAAACTTATAACTGAAAACAAAATCAACTGGAGTCTGAGTAAATGAAGTAAATAATGTATAACATTAGAGAGTATTTATAAAAAAAAATATTTATTCAAACAGGAAATCTAACGATAGATGACCAGGTAACTTAAATAAAAACAAACACTAAGAAAGACACGAACACTGCAAAATAATTTTCAATTTAAAATCCTTATGAAAGAAAAAAGCTCTCACTTACCTCATTTTTCATTTCTGAATCTCCGGATAAGCTTCACCTAAAGTTCGATTATATTCTAGCGATAAATACTGCAACTTTTAATAAGGAGAGTTCTTCGTATGAAGCAAAAATGATCTTATGAAAAAAGAAATAAAAAACTGATACATTCCATTATGCTTCATTTGATTGAATACTCATGAATCGTATCATCAAATAAGCATTTAAAATCCTCTCCAGGCTTTTCCAAGTATCGTAATGCTATTTTACTTATAAAAAAAAACAGATGTACGTTATTTACGACTTCGCTAAATGAAATTGAAACACGGGGGGGGGGGGGGACTAAAGAAGTCAGTAATTTACATAAAAAGTAAATTATGTCTTTTTTTCCCTTCTGCAAGCAGCTAATGTAATGCATACTGTAATAGTAGTGATGAATTTTTATATCTCCCTAGCATTTTATCCGATTCTCAGTCTAACTTTTGATTCATTTGTTAGTAATCTAGGTTAAAAAGAAAACCCACTAAAGAAAAGCGTCTCATCGCCTAAATTACAGCAAATAAAAAAAATTTTTTTTGGTTTAGCTGTAGGATTAAAGATAACTAATGAGCCTTTTAAGTTTTGATTATGAATGACGTTAGATCGCCAATTGGAAAATCACTTAAAAATTAGATTTTTTAAAAATGTGAAGCGAATTTTGAGAAAACCTACATTAGTGGTGTCAGTCAGACTTTGGGCCCCCTAGAAGCCTTGGCCCCCCCCGCAGTGCGGGGGTGTACGTTACGCCACTGTTCAGAATTGTATTGCCTGAACTGTACTGCTGCCTGACAGACTGATGGCAGTCATGCCTAGGTTAAAAAAACCCATTTTTTTAAATCAGAAACACTAAGCTTTAGTATGCTGTGTGTTTGCACCTTATAATTCAGGTCTATTTGCAATATTCAAGAATTTGCAACATCAACTAGAAATTTACACCTTCAAAAGTTGAGGCAACTTTTGCACATACCAGATGCAATAAATTATTAAAAATAAAATATCCATCACAGAATTTTCTTTGTGTACCCTTTTTCTTAATAAAAGTGTACGTAAGCATAATTTTTGAAAAAGATGAAGTTGCTGTTGAATGTCTTACTCCATTATTGTTTTACATCAGGCTTTTTCACAATTCCTTGCTATACATTCAAAGAGAAAAACCTAAATTTCATCTTCAAACATTGGGTTCCCATTTTCTTACTCTACTTTTACTCCATAGATTACTATTTCGAATAACTCACGACTGGCATATTTATTAGTTTCAGAAAATATTTCAAAGAGGTTATCAAAGAAAATGTCAAGAAACTGTAGAGTTATATTGCCCAAACTGATGTTCAAATGAACTGCTGGATTTGTAGTGAAAGGAAAGCGCAGCAGAGGTACAGAAAGGTTACTAACATCAAGTTCCAAACTTGAGTTAGGTCATCTGAATGGTAGGATCCTCGCAGAGCCCACACCCTTTGCACGAATTATTTCGGTTGGCGATAATTGCACCATCTTTGTAACCCAACTTTGATACACTGGATAAGATAAATCTATTCATTTCTGGAATTTTTGTATTTTGCTATTTTTGTCAGCGGGCATTTAGTCATTGAGCACCGGGCTTCAAGTATATCTGCATGTATGAGGGAATATACCTTAGAATTTACTTTGTTGAATCAAAAGGTAAGAAGGAATTGATTGAATGGTGTGTAAAGGATTGCTTCGAATCATGAATGTCCTAAATGTAATGAACGAATGGGATTATACGAATGAAAGAGTTGTGTTGGTTATTTTGAATGGAAATGACAAAAAAAGGCATAAATGCACAATGTGTGCAGAAGTATAAGAAACAATTTATGGTTTTCCAATAGCAAGCTTAACGATGAGGCCTTCAAAATCTTTTTTAAAATCTGTTATGCTATACCATCCACTCTGAAAAGATCAGCAGTAAGAAATCAAAGTTCTGCTTTTTATTTTTTATCTTAAATATATTTGATTAATTTCTGTATTGTCCACATATATTTTTATTATGCATCCACGTTGTCCCGTTATATTCACTTGCTGCTATTGTCGTTTTTGCTTGGCACCATCTCGTTCTGGCTTCAAGCTTTTTTTGGTTTGTCGCCAAGGGTGTGGGCTCTCCTAGGATTTTACCAAATTCAGATTCACAATCCGAGTCAATATCAGAATTATCTTCTGTTATAGGTCACTCATAATCTCACATTTTCTTCAAATTTAAAAAGAAAGTATTTGTAGTGTGCTGTACACCAAGTTGGTAAGAAGAGAATTCCCACCTTAACTTGCCTAAAAGAATGCACTAAAATCAAGTGTTAAAACCAGTTGATTTTTTCTTATAAATCTGAATTTTACTCGACCGCTAGACATTTGTTAGAAACTTTGCACACTAAATGATCAGAAAATTTTGGGGCATCAGAGTAGAAAAATAAGTTGCCCAAGGGGCATTCACGCAAAACTGGGAAGTAGTTAATGCTCATTTGGTTTAATTGGTAATGATGAAAAATTTAACATTTTTTGAACCAATCTTTAAAAACATTTGTTAGGCTTAAAATTAAGCTATTATTGTATCAGTTTTTATTTCCTTCCACAATAAGATCATACTCAGAGTATGGCAAATTACTAATACATAATTATACTTAGATTTTTATGTTAAGATTCAAAGCCATTTCAATCATTTTCTTAGCTCCTATTCATATATAAATAGTTAACTTAATTTTAGCATTTGTATCAAAGTTCAGTTACCACTTGCCACCGAAAGTCTGCGTACAGTCTATCATCTGTCTTATTCATGCAAAGATTGCTTATTAAATGGAGTCTTTTTGAATCAATACTATTTTTTTATTAATTCCTCTAACATCATAAATTCAAATAGTATAAGCAACAATCACAAAATTATTGCATAAAATAATACATATATTTTTACTTGAGAGCAACACAAATTGTATGCGTCAAAAGTCTGCATACACTGGAAAAAAACTTATAATAATAGATTGTAACTAACAGTTAGTACTTTAAAATATTCTGTTCCTTTTATAATCTTTCTCAACATATTTGGCAGGGATTCAACTCTCTTCTATGGTTATTTTGTTCTTTTTTCTACTATAACAGATTTGAGCATTGTTTTGGATATTACATTCTCCTTGATTATTTTTGCTCAAGTAAATCCCATAAATGCTGTATGGTGCTTAGGTCTGGGGACTAGGTTGGCATACAAAATTGGTTTGGGACATTGCAGAACTGCCATGGCTTTACAATGACTCTAATGTGAGCTATTTGCTTGGTACCTTTGTCCTGCTGAATGTAAAAATTACCCCTCACTCAAGTTTCACGGCACTTGCCCAGATATATTACTTCAGCAAGCTCAAGTAATCAATTTTGTACATTGTTGATTCAATAAATTTCAGATTACCAACACAAAGGCATCGTATGCACCCCCAAACATAGCACCTCCTCTTCCATGTTTGTTAGTCGAAAAAAGATTCTCTTTAAGATCTGTTCAGGAATTTTTACGGGGTTATTTTTGTTCTTTTTGATTCCAAAATACAAAAATTACTTTCAATTGAATATATTACATGTTTACAATATATTTTGTGTCCTATTTAGATGTTTTTTGGCAAAGGACATTCTTTTAGCTCTGTTCACTCGAGAGATGAAGGGCTTCTAGAGAGCAATTTAAACCATGAGTCATCCTTTTTCAATATCTCTGCAACACTTTAAGCTATTTGTGAAGCTTACAGTGCTCGGAAGCCCCAGAATGAATTCATAATTTCACCAAATCCAAAGAAAAATCGTCAAATCCCCTCCCCCCATACTACACTTGAGCCCAAAGCAAGATTTTTGATGAGGTGACATTGCTGACGGGCGGTCGGATCTTGGCTTGAACATTAAAGTTTTAGTTTATTTGTAGTTTATGAACATTTTTTGAATCAAATCTCTTTCAGCAACTGCTTTAAAAAATTCCCCTTTTTCTGAAGATCTATTATGATTTTTCCATTAATATATCGATCTTTTTTCTGTTGCTAGGCATGGAATCACAAGCTTTCAAATCCTAAATAAATCGTAAAAGAAGCTTATACTTACTTAAAAACACGATTTAGTGCAATTATTTTGCAATAAAAGGTCTTTATAAAAGCTCTATTTTGTAAGTGTACGCATACTTTTGGCGCGGGTGTTTGGTGATCATTCTTGTTTTTTTTATGTAAGTGAAATTTTGTTACTGTTATTTTAAAAAGGAAAGTTTGAAGAATCCTTTACAGCTATGTTGATTTTGTGAAGCGAGATTTTAATAGTAATTATAGCATAAACACGTAGGATAATTGCCTGTACGCAGACTTTCGGAGGCAAGTGTATATGGCACCCTTTAGGCCTAATTAGATATGGCGACTGAGCACGTAGTACATTTGTACCATAGTATCACAGATATTATAAGCATATTACACACATGAAAATATGAATTTCCAACAAATTTAGTTCTCATTCAACATCTAAAATTCCACACATTTTCAGATTCATGATAATCTGAATCTTACTATCACCTTAGCTGGTTGAATTGTCGCCAAGTGTTTTTTGCCAAATCGATAAATGCGCCAAATTTGGTAATACTCGCGAAATTTGTATCAGTGAGGGAGAAGTCTGATCGCGGCGTAAAAACGCGCTAAGTTAAAGATTTTTCAAAATTTGGCGGACCAGTGGCCGATTCGACAATTTCACCCATTAAGTTAATAAAAAATAACCGAGTGTTTCAAAAAAAAAAACTACCAAGGAAAATATGGTACAAAATTAAAAGGAGTAAAGCATACAGGCAATATATTTTTACTGTATAAAAAAAAGCCACGCGATAGAAGTGAAACTTCTTTTGCCTTAAATGCAGGAATATATCCAATTCTAATGAAGTGCTAGGAGAACTAACTTTTATCAAATAAAATTCGAATTTCATTCATTGTATGGAAATAATATTTTTATTCAATTTTCTAGCATCATTTTCCAAGAAAGACACAATAGGTGTGTGGTAACTGAAGTAGGATATAAAAATCCTTGATTGTAATCAATCAAGAAAACGGGAGAAACTGCATCAATCGTGGTTCTTTATATTGTTGCTCCTTCTCTAGAATCAGTCTTCATAGTCAAATTCAGTGTCCGTTTCAAGAATTCAATGAGTGGCTTTGCTTCTTCTGAAGTAAAATTAACATTTAAGTCTCCATTTAAGATAATTGCCGTAGATTACCGCCATAGCAATCGTTCAACTTTTTCACGGATATGACGCAAATCACGTGGTATCCCCTGCTCGCTATCTCATCATGGCGGGGGAAATCACTACTTCCGTTCACTTTTTTTCCTGTTACGCAAAACTGGGTAAATTTCCTATTCACTCTCGCGCCTAAAGTAGTTTCACTTCAAAAATGGATGAAATTGTACAATCGGCCACTGGTCCACCAAATTATAAAAAAAATCGCTAATTGGGTGCGTTTTTACGAGTTGTGTTTTGGAGTGGCAACCGTAACTCAAGATCCAACTTCTCCCTCACTGATACAAACATCAAGAGTTACCAGATTTGGCGAGAAAACACGTAGCGTGAAAAGTGGGCGATTCAACAATCCAAATAAAAAATGAATTTTTTGGAGTGACTATAGTAACTTTCTTTATGCTCTACATTTTAAAATATTTTTATCCACTTACAAATAAATATTTTCAAATAAAGAGGATATGCTTAATTAAAATACAAATAATTATTCCACCATTCCAAAATTGCACTCACATAATTAAACTTACTAGGTGCAATTTTCCCACACATACAGTTAGTGTTAGCTCACGGTAATTTAAGAATAATCAAATCAGTTTGGCAAATTGCACAAATCTTATATAGATGTTGATTACTCTCCAATATTACTTTTAAGCTTTCCTCCCCTCCTTGTTATAGAATTTTAGTATCCCAGAGGTTCCAATACGGATTCCTCCTGAAAGAAATGCATAATTCATTCAAAATGCTTTACATTAATGTTTAAGCAAGCATGCATCTAAAACACAGTTTTAAGAGAAGTATTAACGGATGAAGAATGATTGGATTATAAGTATTTCAGAGAAGGGGGGGGATTGGGAACTCAGAATAACAAGCTGTAAATTGCGCTAGAAAACATACATCAGCTAGTTTGAAGAATCGTTAAGCCATATCAAAGCAACTTTTAAGAAATAAACAATTTTAAACGGATAATGTTAAAAAAGAAAATGTCCCTTTTTTAATAGAAATTCAGCGAGAACAAATAATCATCCCCCGAACAAAAGGATTACCCCCATCCAAACTTGTTAGAAGCAAATGAAAAAGCAGGTTTGCACTGTATTACATTGATTTTAGACTGTCGACAAAAACTGCTGCTTTTTTAAGGAAAAAGAACATACATTGAAATTCCAATCTCAAAAAATTTCCTTACCTGACATTATTTAAATAATTCTGCAAAACTTCCAGAACACACACGTTGTTTTTTCTAGAAAAGTGGATACGAAAAGAATTTGAATGGGTTGAGTTGTACAGATATTTTCGAGTAATAAAACACATTGTTGCCACCCTTTAATAAGAATAAATTATATCAAATTCAGTTTCGTATTTGGTTCATTGAGAACATTTAGAAACCCCGTGCACCACACAATGTATAACACGGGGGCTTACAACACAAACATCCATGCCTTCTCCGGGATTCGAACCCAGACCCTACGGCACCGCAGTCAGCGTCGCTAACCACTATACCGGATGGGCGGCTTGTATTTGATTACAAGCGTGTTTTAGTATATTGGTAAAATTTTTTAAGAGATCCTTCTCGGATTGTTTCCCATGAAGCGTGCAAAAATTTTAAATTTGCAAAAATTTTAAACATTAAATTAATCACCGAATAGTTAGGAAATCTTCAATATTATGGGCTAGGATTTCCCACCATCAAATTCTTTTTTCTAGCCAATGGTCGATTGCCAAGGCATATTCTTGAGAGGAACTGGTTTGCAGTAACCATTGCAATGCTTCTCCTCACGCGAAAACTCCGCGTAGTAATACACTATATTTTTGTTGTGAATAAAAATGATTTGTGTAAATGAGGGGCTGTATAGCACCACGTTTTTGTAAGTGTGAAGAGGTTGTGTGACGTCACTATGATCTGTATATAAAATGGATGAAGCAATCGCGTGTGCTTGCTCATCGCTCCTAGGCCCCCTGTTGTTTAATCTATATATTAATGATATCCCTAATTACTCACTAACCAATATTAACATGTACGAAGATGATACGGCCATCTCAGCCACCTATAAAAATTTTAAATCAATAGCCTTCGCCCTTAATAAACATTTAAAACTACTTGCAACCTTTTATGACAGATGGAAAATTAGTATCAATGTTGAAAAATGATGCGCAGTTATTTTCACCAAAAAACGCATCACACCACCACCACTCATTATGTACAACAAACAAATCCCCTGGTCTCGGGAAACCAATTACCTCGGCATTATTTTTGACTCTCATTTAACTAGGAAAGAACATATTTTACACGTTCGCGATGTTCCGAAAAATCATGTTTGAACTTTCCCCCCTAATTTCTCAGAACTCTCATTTAAGTATAGAAAGCAAAGTGCTTCTCTGTACAGTCGTTATGCGTCCCATTATTGCTTACGCTTGTCCAGTTTGGGGCTATGCTGCCAATACTAATCTCAAGCCCAATTTTCCGCTTGGGCACGCTAGGCACATGCATAGACTGCAAAAGATTTGGGGACGCAAAAAATTGCAGGATGAAAAAAGAGAGAAAAAATTAAAATTACAGAGAATACACAGCCGCCTAGTGTTTATTAAAAAGCCAATTATTCTCTTTCATTTTTATATCTAAATTATCAAATCTTCGTTTCATTTTCGGACAAATTAGTATGTAAATCGCTTGGCCAAACCGTATTTAGTTTCATGTATATTGTTATTAAATTGTTCTCAAATCTCTAAATAAAATCTTTATCTCATTGTTTCTTAAACTGTGGGGCGTGCCCCCTTAGGAGGGTATGATAACCCTACTTGGGGTGGGGGTGTGAGCATATCGCGAAAAATCGAAAATAAAATATTTAAAATAATTATCAATTTTATAAAATAATTTAATTTAAAATAATTACAAAGTAAAACATATTATTATGTAATAAAAAATGAAATACGTATTAACACTGATATAATACCCTTGTACTTATAAATGTATCAGTACTGCACAAAATATTTGATATAATTAATTTATCAAGATTCAATTAAAAACAAGTTTAGTAATTACTAGACTCCCTTGGTCTTGTCATATACAAAACTTAATAGTTATCTAATTAGTACGTTTTATAATTAAATTCGTATTGTATCGTAGTTTTACCGTCAAAGAACATTATAATTGCATTCAATACACTGTTATTGGGAGAAGGGTGGGGAGGGAGGTGATGAAAATTAGGACTGACAATTGGGTTGCAAATATCGAAAGTTTGAGAAGCACTGCTTTTTCGCTATCTACAACACTCTTTTTGGTATCATGAATTCCTTTAGATTCTAAGCAGGATATCTACACACAAGGACGAAGAGTTCTATTCTCCTGCCCCCCCCCCTTCATAGACCAGTAGATTTTTAATCTTTAGCATAAAGATTACGCCTTAGCACTTTTTAAATCTTTATTTTTCTTTCAAAAAAATAATAATAATCTCCCCCCCCCCCATGAAAACATCATGTATACGCCCTGCTTCAGTTTACTAGTTTTATTTCAATAAGATTCATAAATATATTTTTTCCCCTTTCTTTTTTTCTTTTTATAAATATGTATTGAAACATTTATCCGTATTTACTTATATATTTAAACATTAAACTGGATTAAGACAATTACTCGTGCAGTAAATTGTTTCCCGTTAACAAAGTTTTCAGAGAATCAGTGAAAATATTCGGATTATTCCTAAAGCAGGTAAAGTCCATTTTATTGGTAAAAATACCTCCGTGAGAAAACATTCCTTTGTCTGCAATGTCTCCCAAAAGAAATATATTCCTTATTTTACAACATGTTTAAGGGTTAGTAAATAGAGGGTTGAAACGACCCTTCCGGAAATCACTCTTTTTCAAAGAGAGAGAGTTGACGCAATTTTAAATCAGCAATTTCTTTAATTTTACTTCATTCCTTTAAAACTGCAAACGGTAATTATGACCTTGCTTTTGATTTATTTTGTATTTACCTTTGAGACTTAGAAAAAAATGGGCAAATATTTTTATCATATTAAAATAAAATCAAAACATACGTTTATTATTTGCTTTCCTTTACAAAGGTGGAAGTGCAAATAATGTTCAAATTAATAAAATCTATTTATTTATTTATTTATTTTTGTAAATTTTCTGTGTTACATTATAGCTAGTTGTAAGACTTTCATCTATATATAAATATATTTCAATGGACTTTTATAGTACTTTTATAATGATTAATATGCATCAATACTTTTTTTTTGCTTGAATACATCTTCCGAAAACACGCTTTTCTATCCGAGAACAGTTTTATAAAGTTTAATTATCAGTGTAAACATGACATTCCAAAATGTAGTACTTTAGGTAATACTGGTATGGAAGTTTTTTCACGAATCTTCAAGGTTTTATTCCTAGCATTGATATTTTGACACTGATTTCATTTGCATTAAGCTATAGAAATAAAAAGAAATAAATAAAAAATTTCTACAATATTTCTTAAAATGTGTTAATGCTTGCGCGCGTGTAAAACTTTATTTAAATAATATAAAAAATGTTAATTGGAGCATGACAGGCTTGAACGCTGGGATGGGGAACCTTTTCCCCGAAAACTCATATCAAGTCTGATACTTTCGATATCTTGTTTCGATAATAACTTTCTTCTTTCTTGAAAGCCTACCGATTCCCGGTCTTGAATCGCATTCACTTTACTTTATATATTCTTTGAATTTTTCTTTATGAAAATAATAAAAATAAATGCAATAAAATATCCTTGATTCAAATGATACTACAGAAAAAATAGCTTTCAGAAACAGAAAGATTTGCGTTCATAATAAATAAGGAAACAAAAGTTGATTGTAAATTAATGCTTATAACATGTGTAAACGACAGAAAGGCTGGTTAATTTGAAATTTTTTGCCTTAATTTTGTAGAATTATTCTTTGTTGAAAATTTCATTTATGTTTTATACAACTTAATGTGATTTATATTTACACAATTCATCATATTCTGAACATAATACTGTTTATGCATTTTATCATACAAAAATTTAAAAATTCAAATTTATCGTAACCAGATTATTCAGCGAACATTTGGTTAATGAAATACACACATTTGTGTTAAAATTATTCTTATTTTTTTTAGAAATATATTACTCTAGAATACCCTACCAATATATCGTAATGTATTTGAAATTTACTTCAGATCACAAATAGGAAAAAAAAGGAATTCTTTTTTTATTTTTGAGAATTTTTTATTTTATGTACACATTACCTTATTTTTTCAGAGCTGTAGAGTATTTTTGAAGAAAAAAAAGAATCAACTGATTTACAACAATTCTTCGAACATTGTAAAATCTTAACATCTTAAATATAAACCAATATTTATATTGAACATTTTGAACAAAACTTGAAAAAAATTACAAATATTGTTAATGTACTTTTATGTACGTTATGGAACAGGACGTAATGTACATTAACTTCTACGAAAAAAAAATCATGTCAAGCCTTATATCTGTACAGTATATATATATTTTTTTAAAAGAGTTGAATAACAATTCTTAAAAAAATGATGCAATCTTTTGTAAGGTATGGATACTATGCAACTTTTCAATCATACAACGATCAAAAAATATTCTTACAAAAGTATTATTGCATAAATTTTAATTAAATTTTAAAATATTTTATACATAAACATTCAAACACTACCAAATCATTTAAGCAAATGACAAAGAAATAGCAAAATTAAAATTTTAGATATTCCTCTAACAATCATACTGAAGTTAATTTTAATAAATAGCAATAAAAAAATTTTTTTTTTTGAAATACTCACAGTAAAATCGGGTTGTTTTGTAACTATCAAAAGTTTCTATGAAAACATTGATTTAAAGGTAGAAATTTTGTAAGCTTATATAAAAGTAACTGAGTACCTGTAACAATATATATTTTGTACAGTTTAAATTAGTATAAGTATATTTGTATTGAGAGTTATGAAATAAAAAACAGTACGCGTCAGCATCATAGATTAGAAGTTCTCAAACTTGTCATGTTTTTCTTTTTTGGGTAGACGCTTTCTTACTTAACTTCAAATGTGTGTTTTTGACAGCTGGTATACTGTGGTAGCTGCTGCTAATTTAAAAACATTTTTCTATCTGTAGTAAAGTGTAATGTGAAAAACTTTTAAAAATACATGTTAATTTTAAACATTTATTAGATTCCAGTTAAAATTTAGTACCTGTTACACAGAGTGAGTGAGTGAATATTAACGTATCACTGTTTAGCAACACGAGGGCTTTGGGCGACGGTCCGCGTCATTTTGAACCATGGTCAAGTGACGCGGACGACACTTCAGCTGGCAACCCCTTCTCCTAACTACCACACCAACGGGAGGACGTTTGAGCTCTCGACAGATTTAACGTGCATCCCTCCCCTACACGGCGGGTCTTTAGTGGTACTGGGATCGAACTCATGACACGCTAGCCATGATCCGATGCCTAAGCCACTTGGCTACCGCGGTCACCCTGTTACACAGAATAAGACAGCAAAAACAAATGCTTTTATGACGCTGTAGTAACAAATTTTTAATATTTAGAATCAATTTAGTTAGGTTTGACCTTAAATCTCCTCGGTTAGTAATGCCCAGTTTATTTTTAGCACGTTTTTCACGTAGTGGAACAAAAGCGCTATTAGGACGCAAATTTCGTCTTCGTTCCATATTTTGTCGTACCTTTTTCTCAGCCAATAAGCAACCAATTGACCTCCGGTTTTCGGCATTTCGTTGCATTTGTGCCCTAGAGGAGCCGAATCATATTTAAATCTTCCCATAGTTTTCCCGAATTTTCCTGCAAATTTTCCTGAATTTCGCTAGTCCGGGCTTTTGTAGCTTCTGTAAAAAAAATTTTTTTTTTTTTGCTTTTTTATAGTGCTGATACAGATTTGTGTGATTATTTCTTTTCAGCTCAATAGTAGTACATTTAGAGGAGTGGTACAGTACTACTTTCTGTTAGTAAAAAGTTTATTAGTTGCATTATTGTAAAATACAACATGTGAAAAACGCGCTAAAATTGCTTGGCCATGCCAATGATTGATATCTTGTTTCTTTGTTTGGAGATTAGCAATTACGTTTGGAGATGTCGCAATGAGGATTTACTTGACTCTTCCTGTGACAAACTGTACAGCAAAGAGAAGCTTTTCTGCCTTTAAGAGAATTAAGACGGACATGAGAACTACTTTGGAAAATGAAAAGCTTAATAGTTTCATGCTGCTATGCACACGAAATGATATAACCGTGGAAATTGATAATAATGATATTATTAATGATTTTGCAATGATGAAAGCTCGAAGAAAGCTTTTGTTGTACTAGTTCAATGACGGTGACTCAACTGTCCGGATGTCTAAAAGTAAAAGATAGTGAGATATTTAACAATTGAATGATAAACAAGTTAAGAAATTGATAATTATAAGTTCATACAATAAAGTATACTCGATACTGTAATTCCATACGATTTTATTAATTTACTGTACTTATTTACAAAAGGATGCGGGGGGTGGGGGTCCGTGATGCCAAAACATATGATTAGAACAACAGTGAGCACAAACCACGTCACTCTCTTTCTTTAGGGCAGCTGGTTGCAAATCCGGGACACGGCGGGTTTATATGTGGGGGACATTGGAAGGACTCTCCATTAAGATAACAAAGAAAGGGAAAAGAGTTAAGGGAAAATGCCTCCCGATCCAAAACTGGCAAAGTAAGAAATGAAGAAGGGGGAGGGGGTGCTCTGGAACTAGTGTAAGGGGGCGCAACAATCTGAAGTGCCTGGGAGGTTAAAAACGGCATTGGAGAAGGCATAAATGTTTGTAAATGTATAGTGCCTTCGCGGCATGGGGGTGCTCTAAATAGCCATCAAGCTGCAAGTCCTCTCGTGAGTTTGGTGGAAGGGGAAGAGAGGTGGGAAGCCCCTGATCACTCCCAGGGTGCTCTCCCTCAAAACTGGGGTGGAATCGAGCCAAATCGTACTGTCACCTTCATGGTGCTCAAAGCTACGGCTAATGACATGCGTACAATATATCCCGATTCTATGATGAATTTCGTGGTCCTAGGTAGCCTAGTGGTTAGAGCATCGGATGCCAGACCGGAAGGAATGGGTTCGATGCCCGATGTCACAAAATACCCTCCGAGTACACACGCAGTACGTGCTCGTTAAATCAGTGGGTCCGAAAGTCTTGTGGGCGGGGGCAGCAATATCCACGGGTGCAGAGGGCTGGAGAATATTTCCCTCCCCTCCAGTTCCATGCCTAAATTGTGGAGGTGGAGATAGGTGGTGTCGCCATCTATTGTGTATGAAACGAGCCAAATCGTACTGTCACCTGCATGGTACTCAAAGCTAAAAGCTAACAACAGGCGTACACCTAGCCCCTTGCCATGATGAATTTCGTGGGGCTCGATCTGACTACGTCAGACAGGTGGCATTAGCAACAACAACAACAACAATGAATGTTATCGAAAATATCCCGAAATAACATTTTCTGAGGACATCTATTTTGAGGACAAAGACAGAATTTTATTTGAATGAGAAATATAATGTATTCTTTTATGATTATAATAACCAGAAAATATTCTAAAACACACTTAAACTGTATAAGATCGAGGTGCGAATTAAAGACAAGGCTGGAATAAAATTGTACCATTGACGCGGAACAACAAAATGTATACAATCGAGGGAAAAAGCGATGACGCGCCATCATTGAAAGAGTGATTGCTGAAGTAGAATTTTAAGCCAGTCAAAATTTGGCAGCCAGAATTAGTGCGAAGTTGAGATAATGGTAATGTTTAAAGGCAGTTTAAATATTGGCCAAATTTGATCCAGTTATTTCAGAACATCTTGATAATGTCAGTAAATGCAAAAATAATAAAACACATATTCCACATTCCTTTGGGCAGCGTTTTCAAAATGAAATAATTACTATTTCAGCCGCATCTGTTCGTATTGAAATAATACGAATTGTCAAAAAAAAGCAAAATATTGCACTATAATTCTGGTCTCTGTAACGTCACAAAGGACGTTGATGTTTGGGGGTTCGAGCAAAGATCCCCATAGTAATTTTAATACAATTTTATTACTACTTTTACTGAATCAACCAACACAACCAAAGGGATAGAATACACTAAAAGTTAAACCCGGAAGAGCAATTGCCTAGGATTAATTTGGCTAGCATATAAATAAAAGCACTTATCTGAATGCTGGAACGCTCTTGACTGCAATGTTTGAATTCTCTTTAGATAACTTGCTTAACTATATGATCTCCGGTCGTAATCCTATTCACAGTTCAATCTCAGCTTTCAACCATCAACTATCAACTACCATCGTCTTTTCCAATGCTAACGTTTCAATAGAAGTATACATTTGCCTAAATCTCGTCTACTTCACCTAGAAAGGTTTTCAACTGAACTTACAGTTAAAAAGAATAATTTTACTCAGAGGAAGTGGAAGATTCACGGATAGACCCGTTACAACTCTACACCAGGTATTAGTCACACAGAACAAATAAAGTTTGTTATTAGATGTGTGAGCACTCTGAAGATAAGGTATGTACATTTTAGAATTTTTTCTAGGAGTTTTTAGGAGTACTACACAAGAAAGGCTTTCCGAGGGACACATTCTCTATTGAATCCAAAATCACCGAACAAATTGATATTACCAAAATTATTGACAAATTTGCTTCTCAGAAAGCCAGAAAAGTTATTTTATAATTATTTATTAAGTAGGCTATGTAGAAGGACTGATTTATATAGTTTTCGTTTCACGAGATTTATGCTTTAGTACTTCTGTTATTACAATAGATTATATTTTTTCTGAGTAAATACTGTTGTTTTGCTTTTCTAATTATATAATGTCTATTTTTTATTTCGAAGGTAATATTTTTGCTTGTTTATTAATTTGTTAAAGTGTTTGGCAGTGATCATAACCCGTTAGCTGTCCAAAAAATACAGTTTTGCACTTCAAATTTTATTTGTATTTTTATATCAATGTTTTACTATTTACTCTTATACAGGTAGATGAGTTTATAACCACAATATATAAGTATTAAATAAGTAATTCGATATATAAGTATTGTAAAAAGTAACTAAATAAAGAAGTATTGCTATAAGTAATTAAATATCTAAGTATTGCAATAAGTAATTAAATATGTTGTTATCGTTTCTAATGCCACTTGTCTGACGGTCTCAGATCGAGGTCCACGAAATTCATCGTGGCAAGGGGCTAGGTGTACGCCTGTCGTTAGCTTTTTAGCTTTGAGCACCATGCAGGTGACAGTACGATTTGGCTCGGTTCATACACGATAGATGGCGAAAGCTGCTACAACCACCCACAAGACTTTCGAATTCACTGATTTTACGAGCATGTACTCCGTGTGTACTCGGTGGGTATTTGGTGACATGAGGCATCGAACCCAGGCCTTCCAGTCTGGCTTCCGATGCTCTAACCACTAGACTACCCACGGCCGTAATTAAATATATAAGTATTATAATAAGTAATTAAATATATAAGCATTGAATAAGTAAATAAATATATAAGTGTTATAATCAGTAAGTAAATATATATGTAAGTATTATAATAAGTAATTAAATATATATTAAATACTAGCTGACCCGGCCCGGCGTTGCACGGGCTTTTACCGAGGGTATAACTTAATCCCCATGTTAATTTCCTCCTTTATTTCTGACGCCAGCACTTCTGTGTGGGTGTGACACGTACGATGTGAGTGAATGGCCCGTGAGTGCGTATCATGGGTAAGTGAATAACTTCATCCCCATGGGAATTTCCAGTTTCCTTTAGAATGATAGCACTTATGTGTGTGTGTGTGTGTGTATGCGCGCGATGTGAGTGATTTCTTTAACTATGTCATACAAACTCCCTTTTTCGAAATTTGTTCTTAAGTTGGTGTGATAATTAGGAGAGATCTGTGAAAGGGGGGGGGGGCTCGGGTGTCGTCCTCATCACTTGACCGTGGCTTAAAATTTCGAAGTCCTTCGCCAAAAACTCTCGAGTAGGTGAACAGTGCGAATTTATAAATCACCCACTTTCCAATTCTTTCGTTGCAGTTTTTTAGTCCTCGGAAACGAAAATGTAGCCTATTTAAAAATAGTTGTATGTTGAAAAAAGACAGAAAAGTAGAAATTTTTCAAATTACAAAATTTCACTACTATTTTAAATCTTGAAGTAAAATTGTGAGGATTTTTTGAAATGTTCGACACATGGGAATAAAGTTTCATGCAATTATCTTTTTTAAAGAAGAAATCATTAAACGATTGATTTAAGTATTTTGAGCGTTTTATTAAAATTTGTTCAAAAAAGTTTTTGGCTTTTTATTTTTTAAATCACTGATTTGATACAGATAAATATTTTAAATGAATCTCAGAAATGTATTGAATGCATTATTTTATTTTAATCTGACATCAATAACGATTTAATTTAGAAAATTATATAAAGAGAAAATGATGAAAATTGAAGCAAAAATAAATTTTTCACTCGCATTTTTTTTACTCGCCAAATTTGCTGATTTTCGCATGTTTAAGTCAGAACTTTTTGGTGTAACCTTGAGTTAGATGTGAAGTTTCAGGTGAAACAATAGAAAGCTATTTGGCGCGAAACCATTTTTCGACGCCAAGGCTTGGCAAACTGTAAAATCGCGTATTTTTTATTAAAGTTTTTATTTTTTTAGGGTTTAATTTTTAAGTTAATGCTTTCAAACTTCAAACATTAATTTCGAAAACGAAGGAATTTTAAATAAAAAATGTACAAAAAATACTGTTTAGATTATTTCTTGCAGTAACGTTATTTTACGAAAATCACAAAATTTTTTTAAAGTCCGTAATTTTTAAGAAATTTTTTCAATCTTCCCACAGAAGTTTGATAACATTATACTACAAACGCAACAAAAGTTTCGTATGATAATCTAATAAATAACGAAGTTATTCAATGTTAAATTAAAAATTTCGACAATTTTTCGAAAAATCTTTAAAAAAAAAGTTTTGGGCATTTTATTTTTTAAATGACTGGTTCTCAAAGAAAAAGGCTTGAGGTTATTTAGTGTAGAATATCGTTTTCATAACACGAAAATAAATTCATACGCAACGATTTCGAAATAATTTTCATAAAAACGCATCAATTTTAACTATTTTTTTAAAAAAAATCTTAAAAAGAAGAAAATATTATTATTTTGCAAAAAAAGTTATACTGTATCGTGGCGAAAGAAATGATATTTCCGATTCTGTAATTATTTTTTGTCTGATTTAAAAAACAAAAATCGGATGGCTGTTTAAATAACGTCGAGAATAACGAAAAATTTCACCCTCTGTTCATTCATGACGCTAGGCGGGAAAAATAACGCGCAGGGTTAAGACAATTATGCGTTTTAAGGTTTTAATTAATATCTTTTTAACTAATTACAATATCGGAATGAAAAATAGTTTACGTCCTATTCTCAGACCTAATGAATATACGCACAAAATTTCATAAGAATCGGCCACACAGTTTCGGAGGAGTTTGGTTACAAAAACTGTGACACGAGAATTTTATATATTAGACTAGCTGCATGGCCTGGCGTTGCACGGGGTTTTACCGAGGGTATAACTTAATCCCCTGTTAATTTCCTCCTTTCTTTCTGATGCCAGATTTTTTTGTGTGGGTGTGACGCGTACGTTGTGAGTGCATGGCCCGTGAGTGCGTGTCATGGCTTTCTCCTTTAAAATTTTCAAATTACGAAATTTCCCTATTATTTTAAATTTTGAAGAAAAATTATGGATTTTTTTTAAATGTTTGACACCGATATTGATTCATTTTAGAAAAAAATCATAAAATATGCAAAATATCATTATTTTGTAAAAAAAAAGTTTTTTTTTTATATTCTTAAAAAAAAAAGATAGTTTTCAGCATCTTAATTTTTAAATTACTGATTCTAGATGATCAATGAACTTTTTAAAAATCATATTCATTTAAATGCATCGATATTTATACATTTTAGAAGGAATCATAAAATAGGCAAAGTATTATTGTTTTGAAGGGAAAAAAATTCGAATCGTGACGAAATAAATGATGTTTGGTATTTATAAATTTATTAAATCACTGATTTCAAAAGAGAAAAGTATGAACTTTTTTAGTTTAGATGGTTTACTTATCATAATTATAAGAAATCCATACATAACGATTGAAAAATTTCGTTTAATGATTTATAGGAAATACTACTACTTTATTTTTAAAAAATATTTATTTAAGGCACTACATTTAAATGTATTGCAAATAAACTTATTTAAAATAATGATAACGGAGTAAAAACGCGATTAAATTTTTCACAAATATAATTATAGCAAAAATTCTTACCGTTACTTATTGAAACGACTGTTTATTTCTTTATTGCGTTGTTTTTGAGTGTTAGATTAAAAAAAAGTTACAAAAAAAAAGGTAAAAAGCTTTTATTTACACATTTACAGTATAAAATTCAAAAAGAAAATAATACTATGTGATAAAACTATATTTCAGAATATTTCCTTATATTTCTTATGATATATTTTTCTTATATTCCACTGTGCTTCAATCAATCAATCTTTAAGAATAAAAAAAACTATCAGTTGTGATGCGTTATATAAATGAGCGTCCCGCCACAAATAGCAATGTTACGAAGGAATTCCCCTTTTTCTGCATCAGAGTGAAAGACTCAAAGCTATCTCAACCTTTCCGTCTTCCAAACAGAAAGCTAACGCAAAGTGAATGACCTCGGCGCAATTGAGAATTTTTTAAAGTTTTCAATTTTTTTGAGGGCTTAACTTTTACGTTAAATATTTGAAATTTCCCACATTAATTGCAAAATCAAAGTACTTTTAAATAAAAAATGTACAAAAAATTGTTTAAATTACTTCTCGCAAAAACGGTAATTTACGAAAATCACAAACAAAATTTTAAAATCCGTAATTTTTAAGCAAGTTTTTCAATCTTCCCACAGAAGTTGGACAACATTATTCTACAAACGTAATAAAGTTTCGTACGGTGATTTTAATAAATGACGAAGTTATTTAATGTTGAGTTAAAATTTTGAGTATTTTTTAAAAAATCATAGAAAAAAAAGTTTTCAGCATTTTATTTTTAAATGACTGATTCAAAAAGAAAAACGCATGAACTTATTTAACGCAAAATATCGTTTTAATAACATGAAAATAAATTCATACGCAACGATTTAGAAAAAGATTTTCATAAAAACGCATCGGTCTTAACTCGATTTTAAAAAAATCATAAAAAATAAAAAATATCATTATTTTGCAAAAAAAATTATACTGTATCGTGGCGAAAGAAATGATCTTTCCGGTCCTGTTATTATTTTTTGTCTGATTTAAAAAACAAAAATCGGATGGCTGTTTAAATAACGTCGAGAAACCGAAAAATTTCAACCTCAGTTCATTCACGACGCTAGGCGGGGAAAATAATGCGCAGGGTTAAAACAATTATGCGTTTTAAGGATTTAATTAATATTTTTTTAACTAATTACAATATCGGAATGAAAAATAGTTTATGTCCTATTCTTAGACCTACTGAATACACGCACAAAATTTCATAAGAATCGGCCACACAGTTTCGGAGGAGTTTGGTTACAAACACTGTGATACGAGAATTTTATATATTAGATAAGCATTAGTCAAAATATGAACAATTCTCTAGAGGGGCGGCACATAAGGTCTTCACACGCGGGCGACCGACACCCTAGGATCTGCCCTCGTTAGGAGAGGGGGTTACAAGCTGATATGTTGTCCTTGTCACTTGACTCTGTGACGGATCTGTATGGTCTTCACTAATCCTCTAAATATTTCTTTCAGGTTTTATTTATTTCAACCATTCTCCACCGGGAGCCAAAGCGTGATTTATGCAAATGAGATATTTTATATAAGTTCGGGTTTCGCGAGTTAACAGGAGAAAAGATAAAGAGAGAGAGTTGTAAAGTGAAGAAGTAGATTTTTAAAGTAAAGTGAATTGAAGCATCGGAAAATCAACTCGAAGTTGTTGACAAATTTAGTGTGTAGTAACGCTACGAGCAAAGTTGAAGAGCTGAAGATTGAATTCATAAATTCAAGAGTGGATCTTAGTCTTTATCTGATCCAACCGGAATCAAAGTATACCACAAGACGGACCTGCCGAAAGATAAGAATCAGGTTAGTGAGTTAGAAATTGTAAATACGTGTACGTGTGTTAGCTGTAATTGTATGTACTGATCTTTCGTGGATTCAGTTCAGATTCCGTCGTTCCGCGATTGGTAACCCCTTCTCATTCTCCACTGTGTTTTATTGTTCTTAAATTTGAATAGTGTATATGTAACTTTCCTTAATTAAGAGGTATCAATAAATATAGTGATTTGTAAAGATGTCTCTTGATTTCGTTAATCCGCCTACACGTCCAGAAACGAGTAACGGTAGACGGGGGATGATAATCTTAGGGGGGAGGTTATTTATCACGACACTGGAGCCCAACTGAAATACCGGAATTAAGAGCAAGTGCTGGATTTAGGGTTCTGCCGGAATTATTCTTTTCAGGTAGAGAGAATGTATCGGAGTTTCATGACAACATTGATAATAATATAGCTTACTATGAGATACCAGCAAATCTGGCGTGTGCGTATTTAAAAGGTCATTCAATTGGGAGAGCATTAGACTGGTTTGAGGTCATCGGATTTGCGTGTGTAAATGGAGAAGCAACTGCCTTCCCATCGCTTAAAAAGAAGTTTTCGGATAGTTTTCCAGTGGTACCGAATAAGTCGGAGTTAGAGGCTCAATTTTTTTCATCAAAGCAGCGAGGAGGTCAAGCCCCGTCCGATTTTATTTACCAGTTGTTAAAAATCCATAAGACTTTAGATTTGAATTATGATGAGTTAAAATTGGTCCATCACATAGTAATGCGACTCGAACCACTAGATTATGGATTATTTACAGGTTCGAAACCCCACAACGAAAGTTCAGTTGTTAGAGTTGGTAGATCGGTAGAAGGAACGTCATAGCTGCAGAGAAACCCAGGGTGAGAGTAATAATTTTGCTAGACGAGGTTGAGATAAGAGTAGGAATCCTGCGGAAAGACGGAATAATGAAATTGGAGAGATACAGGGGTCGGAAATAGACAAAATGATCAGAGAGGACTAAGCAGAAGTGCGAATAATTTTTCTCGTCGTGATTATCGAAATCAAGGAATCGAAGGAGGAAACCGCAACAACCAACCAAATCATAGAACAGATCGTTATCAGAACAGAAGCATGGTCGTTAGTAAGGGTCCTAGTGATAATTCAACAAAGCGGAATTGGAGGCATGTTGATTGCACCAGCGGAAGGCAAGGAAAGCCAATTTAAACTTTCTAAGAGACCGTGTTGCAGGAGGTAAGCGGTCGCTAGTTGAGTCAAATCCTCCTAATCGAATTAAACTTAATTCATTACGGTTATCACCAGTTGATCTTCCA
The DNA here is from genome assembly GCA_019973975.1 of Trichonephila clavata. Classification (NCBI taxonomy): domain Eukaryota; kingdom Metazoa; phylum Arthropoda; class Arachnida; order Araneae; family Nephilidae; genus Trichonephila; species Trichonephila clavata. The sequence continues at coordinate 141,928 of BMAO01015611.1, forward strand.
TATGTGTCGATTCTTTTACATGACACGTTTGTAAAAGCTCTCTGGGATACAGGTGCGGAGAAGTCATTTATTTCAGAGAAGTCGTACCGATCATATTTTTCTTTTCGTCCTATTAAAAAATCATCAGCGGAAGTAGTTACGGCACAAGGGTCGCAGTGCAGAAATTTGGGCACCGTTGAGTTACGAAATAAGATAAGGGAATTTTCGAAGTTGTGGAACTTTCATGTAATTGCTGAGATGCAATAGTCATGCATCTTGGGCATTGATTTTATGTCGCAAGCAAAGATAAGTTTTGATTTTTTTACGAAATCATTATTCATTCCGGACTCGCAGATTGAGAAAGTGGCAATTTCGGACGAACCGGTACGGATAGATTTGTCTAAGACTAAGTTAAATGCAGGGCAAAAACAAAAGTGGCAGATTTTGTTTAAGGAATTTCAAGGCTTGGTTTCAGATAAGCCAGGTCTGACGCATGTGTTTTGTCATGAAATTGATACGGGTGATAATCCTCCTGTTTCTTCGAGACCTTATCACTATGACATTGTCAAACAGGGTATCATTAACTACCACGTTAAGAAGATGTTGGACGATGGAACTATAATTCCAACAACATCGCCTTACGCGTCTCCAGTTGTTTTATGTCGGAAGAATAACGGGTTGCCGTTAGACGACCCAGAAGCTTATAGGTTCGCAATAGATTATAGAAAATTGAATGCGATAACGAGATATCCATGATATCCGCTACCACTAATTGATGATTTGATCACTAATATTCCACACACCGAAATTATGCCATCACTTGATTTACGCAGCGGATACTTTCAGATGGAGGTAGACCCCAAAGATGTTCATAAGACGGCATTTGTTACAAAAAATGGTACTTTTGCATTTACTCGTATGCCATTTGGCCTTTCGGGGGCAGCTCCAAATTTTCAGAGGGCGATTGAAATAATCCTTAAACCAGTTCTCGGGCGTTTCACTTGCTGCTATATGGACGATGTTATCATTTCATCTCCATCTTTTGAGCGCCATGTAGAGCACTTACGGGAAATATTCAGATTGCTGTCGTGAGAAATGTCATTTCGCGAGGGAACAGTTACGTTATTTGGGTCTAGTTATTAATAAAGAGGGAGTTAGAACAGACGAGGAGAAAGTAAAAGGAATTCATGAAATGAAACCTCCGAAAACTGCGAAACAGGTAGCAAAATTTTTAGGAATGACGGGATGGTATCAAAAGTTTATTAAGGACTACGCAGACCTGTGTGAACCCTTGTATGGTTTAAAACGCAAAAATTCTAAGTTCAGTTGTGGTCGGAATTGGCGCAGGAAGCTTTTGATTGCATTAAGAAAGCAGTGATGGAAGCTCCCGTGTTACAGTTACCAGATTTTTCCAAAGCTTTTGAACTTTATACGGATGCTAGTTCAGTGGGGGTAGGGGCAGTGTTGTCGCAGAATAATAGGCCTATTGAGTTTGCCTCAAGAACATTAAACCGCGCAGAGAGAAATTATAGTGTGACGGAACGTGAATGTTTGGCTGTCATATGGGCGTTAAATAAATATCGCACTTATTTCGGAACTTTACCGGTGAAGGTGATAACAGACCATGCAGCATTTACCAAATTAACGAACGGGAAGAATTTGTCGTCTAGAATGATAAGGTGGACGCTTAAGTTGGCAGATTTTAATGTGGAATGGGAGTATCGCCCAGGTACGCAAAATGTGGTGGCTGATATATTGTCTAGAAACCCGTTAGATAGTAATGAGGAAGCAAAGGTGTCTTGTGCGGTGATTAGGTCATTGGTATTATCGTCTAGGGAACAGCTGAGAGAAGAACAGAGGAATGATCCGGAGTTAGGTCATATGATGAGGTTTTTAGAAAATCCTTTACGATAGCTCAATTAATGAGTCAATCTGTAGAAATTGGTCCCACGATTTTAAAGTAATAGATGGGTTGTTATACTATGCAAAATATACAACCACGCTCGGTGAATTAAGGCTATTTATACCCAAATCATTACGTAAAGATGTTATGCGAGAATTCCATGACTCGCCGATGGCGGGCCATCTAGGCAAAAGGAAAACCTACTTGAAATTAAAAGACGCGTGTTATTTCCCATTCATGCGTAAATATATATATAAATATGTATCAACCTGTGATCTTTGCTAAAATATTAATTATAGGAACGGATTACCAGCTGTCGATTAATTCCGATAGTAACGAATTTTCCGAATGAAATCATATCTTTAGATTTATTAGGCCCATACCCTGCAACTAGTCCGGAACGTTATAAATTTATTTTAGTAATAACGGATAATTTTTCTAAATGGGTTAAAATAGTTCCCTTAAGGAAAGCTTCGGCTAAGGCAATTGCCAATGCATTTTTTGAGAATTATATTTCGCGTTATGGAGCTCCAGTACAGTTAATTAGTGATAATGGCCCCCAAATGATATCCGAAATTTATGAGCAAGTGTGTCGCAGGTTGAACATAAAACATGTTAAAACTGTGGTACATCGTCCACAAGCTAATCAAACGGAAAGAGTTAATCGTACTCTTCTACAAATGATTTCGAGTTTTGTGGCGGATAATCATACTAATTGGGACCAATTTCTCCATGAGTTTAGTTACGCTTTGAGGACAGCAGTACATGATATAACGGGTAAAACACCGGTGGAATTATTTTTAGGTCGAAAATTAATCACCCCATTTCAAAAATTAGTAATGGTAACTGATGGATCAGACTTAGTTTGCCGATTATAGAAAAGTTGTTTGAGGAGGCTAGGAGACATACTAAGCGGCAGCACGAGAAGTGGGTGAAATATTATAATAAGAGGAGACGTGAAGTTAATGTGAAGGTTGATGATCTAGTGTTGGTTCAAACTCACCCGTTGAGTTCGACGAGTAAGAAAATGGTGGGTAAATTTATGCCAAAGTTTGAGGGCCCCTATAAAGTTTTGAGTGTGAAAAATAATAATTTAGTAATATTAAAGTTTGGTAAAAGAATAATGGTTAATGTGGATCAGGTGAGAATTTACCATCAAAGAGAATCAGAAGACAGTGTTGACGAATCGGAAATTGCGGATAGTAGTCATCATAGTGCAGTAGTATCAGACAGGTCGGATGATAGGCAGCCGAGAGTAGTGCAATCAGAAAGTGATGGGAATTGTCGTAGAGGATCAGAATAAGGAAATTTGGAAGGTAGTGGAGATGTAATCAGGAATAGACGCGATGGAGAGGAGGTGAGAAGGAAAAAGCGTGTGCTGACGGAGTCGACTGTTTCTTCGGGGGGGGGGGTATATAATTACAGGAAAAGGACGCCACGTTAGACGAAGAGGGAGAAAAGAGGAAGGCCCGAATCTTGGGTCGAGATCCAACAAAGGAAGAAGAGACCAGAGGCATGCAACCCGTGACAAGAGAAAGTTGTCCTCGTCCCTCAAGAAAGCGGTGTAGAAAGGTGGAATCCGAGAGGAAATCTGAAGGAACAATTCCAGGACCATCCCGCAGTGAGGAGAGACAATCGGAAGGAACAATTCCAGGACCATCCCGCAGAGAGGAGAGACAATCGGAAGGAACAATTCCAGGACCATCCCACAGAGAGGAGAGGCAATCGGAAGGAACAATTCCAGGACCATCCCGCACAGAGAAGAGAACATTCAGATGCAACAGGTCCCGTCCAGTCCAACAGGAACGGAACTGCCCTTACAACCTCCGGAGCCGACGGCGAGTGCACAGCAGCCAGAATCGGAATCCGCAGGAGGAAGGAACGCCCCAGCAGGAGCATATCCACTACAGCAGACTCAATGGAGGAGGAGACCCAGAAGGTGGGAGCGGAGAGAGGACAGCCCTAGGACAAGGTCATCCAGTACAGAGGCCGTGGTTGGAGACAAAGCCTATGTATATTGGATTTAAAGATTGGCCAGGTTGTATAATTCTAATTTGTTTATTTTCCCTCTGACAGACAGATCAGAATATTTTCCATGTGGGCTAGTCTAAATTTTTTTTTTTTTCTAAAATTAGTTTACAAAAGTTTCACTGCGTTGTTTGCATTTTCATATCGATTGAAAAAGCTTTTGTATTTAATTTTTTTCCAAATTGTGGAAAAAAATTTGTCGAATGGCAATTGTTTTGCCACACATTAAAGACGTGAATTATATGTGAGATTACTTGTATTGTTTGTTGTAATATATTGTATGTGAAAAATGTATATATTTTTGTGTGTAATTATTAACCCCTTCTCTGTCGGATTTTTTTTCGAATTTCCGGTCCAAAAAAACATTTTTTTTTATTGCTGAAATTTAATATTTACTCTAGTCTAAATTTAAAAATGCAAATTTTTTTTGTCAGAAAGCAGTTTTTTCTAGACTTACGGGTGGTCCAATATATTATATCTCGTCTACTGATCTCCAGTTTTCACTGCAATGCATCAATGCTTAAGAAAATATACTCTGATACTATATTTATTTAAGTTATTGCTTTGAGGTTAATATTTGAGAAATAAAAGTAACACAAAAAATATGTACATAAAAAAAACTATTAAAATTAGGTAAAAAATATTTCGGAAGAAAGGGGTAAACAATTTTTCATCATTTGACCAATACCACTGTTCAACTGGCTTTTTTACTATGCCCTGCATGATCTAAATACACAATAAAATTCTGACCTCTTCCTTACAAGTTGCACGCCATTCCCGCTGCTTTGAATGCATTTTAGATTTCTGGGAATGAAAGCATTGTTCAGCATATACATTAGTTTCCTCCACTATCAGCTAGAACATAGAACCATCGAAAAAATATTTAAAATATTGAATCAAATTATCATCACTAAAGTTTACCGATATTCCAGGGTTTTCTGTAAAATCAAAGCGAGGAGTAGCAGGACACACTGTTTTCTTTTCTACACACATCCTCGCTGAGCTTATATCATCATCTTCAGATTCACTAGACTCAGAAAAAATATCATCAGTTGATAAATCAGAGCTATCATCTTCCGAATTAGAAATATTACATTCACTGTCCTCAGACTCACTCTCCGAATCCATCATAAAAGCAATTTTGACGTGTAAAAATTACACTAGCGAGAGCGAATTTATAGAAAGTACACAATGATTCTGTTTTGGTTCGAGCGGGAAATCTTGCTTGGAAAATTGTGAAAAAAGTTTGAAAATGAAACCAGATGAAGGTTATTTTGATATGAGACTATATATTTATAATATAATGTATGCCATATTTCTGTCATTAAGGAAGTTGTATAAGGTTCTGTGCATTTAATGTCATGTTTTAAAAAGAAAATTGATACGGTTTCCTTTCAGGGCAGCAGTCCCTGAACATAGTGATGAGATGAAGGATGGATGCCGTATGAAGATATTATTGCAAATTTTTTATATTTATTAGCACTTAAGTAAAGTGCATGATCAGGGTTTTTTCCTTAAGGCAAGGTTTTCCCCTGATCTTCGCCTGAATTGGATGCACTGTAGGGAATATATGTAAAAGATAAATAAAATAGAGTGGAGTGCCCTTTTGAGTAGTCATTTCTGTGTGCTAGTTTAATTAAAAATTCTAGAGTTTGAGAGTTAAAATTTTATGTAGGTTCAGTGTTTTTCAGGCGTTAGGCGTATTACGAGAGTTCTTTCAGGTCGTTTAGACCTTCAATAAGTTACGCTTTTTTCTCGGAGGGGGTTGTGACGGATCTGTACGGTCTTCACTAATCTTCTCAATAATTCTTTCAAGTTTTATTTATATCAACCAATCTCCACCGGGAGCCAAAGCGTGATTTATGCAAATGAGATATTTTATATAAGTTCGGGTTTAGCGAGTTATCGAGAGAGAATGAAACGAAATGAGAAAGAGTTGTACAGTGAAGAAGTAGATTTTGTAAAGTAAAGTGAATCAAAGCGTCGGGAAACCAACACGCCGTGGTTGATTAATTCAGTGCGTAGTAATGCTAAGGGAAAAAGCTGAAGAGCTGAAGATATAAATTGTATATTCAAGAGTGAAAAATTAGCCTTTATCGGATCCAATCTGGACCCAAGTGATCTACCAGACGGACCTAACGAAGCTTAGGAAATCAGGTTAGTGACATAAGAATTGTAATTACTTATACGTGTGTAGCTGTAATTGTACGCGTCGATCTTTCGTGGATTCAGTTCAGATCCCTTCATTCGCAATTAATGATCCCTTCTCATTCTCCACTGTGTTTTATTGTTCTTAAAAATTGAATAGTGTATATGTAATCTCCTTAATTAAGAGTTATCAACAAATATAGTGATTTGTTAAGATGTCTAAGGAATTCTTTAACCCGCCTACACGTTTCAAATCTAATAACACTCGAAGGGGAGTTGATAATCTTAGGGGAGGTTATGTTACACGACAAGATGTAAGTGTGGTTTACTTTTATCTTTTACATTAATAGTGTGGCCACGGTAGCCAAGTGGTCTAGGCATCGGATCGTGACTAGCATGTCATGAGTTCGATCCCAGTACCACTGAAGACCCGCCGTGTAGGGGAGCGATGCACGTTAAATCTGTCGAGAGCTCAAACGTCCTCCCGTTGGTGTGGTGTGGTAGTTAGGATAGGGGGTGCCAGATCAGGTGTCGTCCGCGTCACTTGACCATGGTTCAAAATTACGCGGACCGTCCCCAAAAGCCCTCGTGTAGCTGAACAGTGGAAAGTTAATATTCACTCACTCACTTACATTAATAGCTGAAATTGAAAGAGTCTTACAGCTCTAACTCAAATTGACATCTAAAATCTATGGCAGTGAACACGTTATTCTTAGAAAATAGGAACACGTTATTATAGGAAAAACAAACAGAACGTTAACTAATATTAGTTAATGAAAGCAATAAATTAAACTGGAAGATGAGAGTTAAAAATTTAGTAAAATTATATAAAAAAGCGATGATCGACAATTTTTGTTATGTGTACAAAAGAATTACTCTAAATTTGCTGAATGTTAGATAAATAATGTATGATCAATCATTTCTTTTTTTATACACCTAAGTCAAATGTGTACCTAATTCTTTTTATGTAGATATAAACTTGCAGGTAAATGCAAAATTTCAAAAGACTATTCATGCATTCGCTGACGAAATCTCTTCGTTTGAAGGTTAAATAACTTTGTTCCTGTTACCGATGGCTAATAATAAAATTGCATGTTTTTTCCACAAATATCAATACATTTTGGTTGGTTTTCTCTTGATATCACTTGTCAAGGACTCGCCAATTGTTATAAAGTTACGTGGGCACTTGCAACTCTCTTTTTAATGAATTTTTTTTTTACATTGAGGAAAATAAATATTGAAGGAAATGGTTTTTGAGATGTAGTCCTACACGATTTATTTTTCATTTAATTTAAATGAAACTCACACCCACTTTACTGAACAATAAGTTGCATACTAAATAATTAAAGTGTGCCTCATGAATATTCATTTGAACCTTCCTGGTAAAAGTGTATAAATTGTTACAGCAATTCCGAGTGTCTTTCAGTGTCATTTACATAGTATAACTTTCTCTGAGGAGCCAATTTTAAAAGTTATTTCTGTAAAGATGCAGTATATCACATTGATTACCTTACAGCTGCTGCTTGTCTCTGGATTTGTATTTGCAGAATCTTAGGAAGAGGCTGGAGAATCAGATTACAGCGATGAAATTGACATAAATATCAGGCAGACCATGTGTGGTAAGTATCTTTCGATATATATATATATATATAACCCTGGTATTTATCTGATGTACAGACTATGATACCAAACACACGGCAACACGTACAAAACACGCCAAATTCTTATTCGTCATTGTAGTGATCAGATGATATTGTCTATGTTTGGATTGGCAACACCTTGGAAAAGCATCGCCAATCCATGGTCCCTAAAACCAATACCACTGTTTATACGTAAATATCAGTACAGCTTCCTATTTTATACCATTGTATAGTTCTTGGATAATTCTTGCATTAAAAAATACGCATCTATGTTAAGTACCCTCTCAACTCTAAGGAGTTTTGAAATGAACAAAAGTAGATTAAGATGCCACAAGAAAAGTCTCTGTGGTTTTTACGGACAATGTATGTAATTGTATTACACGTGTCATAATAACGTAAGAAGGTATAAAAACGAATATTCATTTGAAAAGAACTAAAACTATTAATTCAAGAACAAAAAAAAAAATTATGAAACTAATTTAGAACACAAAATGGAATTTCATTCTCTTAAAAAAAGTACAAACGTTTGCTAAAACAATTCAGCATCATTACCATAAAAAAATGTATTAGTTATCGTGTTCTTCTATTTAGAAAATGTTTTATATAATTTTTTTATCATTAAGTTAGTTCTAGTACTTTCTTGATATTATTTCATTGGTGTCAGTAAAAAAAAAAAATTCAATGATGTTATTCATTGAGTTCGAACTATTGGAAGGCCTTTAGTATGATTATTCGTTACAATAATTGGAGATTTCAAACAAAAAATAAGATTACTAACGAGCGGCATGGAGTTAAAGTGCTTATATATTCAGAGTATCTGGATAATTAAATAAAAAATCTTAGGATTTAGATTCTTTTAAAAGAGGACCCTTGGGAAGGAGCAAAAATTATCTAAGAAGTTACCTTTCTGCTGTATGATGTTAGTTGACTAGGTCATAAAGATATTTGTTATTGGTTTCAAGTTTAACACGTTTCATGCAGCTGGACATTGTGTGTGATATTGGTAGCAAGAAATGTTACATTCCATTACTTTATTATTTGTAGGATAAACTTAACTCAGCGACGCAACAGCCCAGGAGGGTCAAGGCCTACTGTACCCATCTCAGTATACCTGAACTTGGACCCTGAGGTACATGAGCAGATGCTCCAATCAGGTGGTCAGTTTGGCGCGAAACCCCCAGTGTTAAGTTCCCAAGCTAGCTTTGTACTCATTTATCGATTCACTGAAGAGATGAAGGGCTGAGTCGACCTTGGCTAGCCCAGGGTTTGAACCTCGGACCTGTGGTGTAGAAGCGCGATGAACTAACACTGGGCTATTTGTGGGATTATTTGAAAAAAAAATCTTGTGTTTGTATACATAAAATATTGTTGTATGAAACTTGGTCTAATGATATACCTTAACCTACCATATAATGTTTTTTCTACCAAAAAAAAGGGTCCTCCTCCAGTTTTGTTTTAAATGAAAAAAGAATTTTATTATTTAAATATGGAAGTGATATCTTTCGAATGTAGAATATGTGAATTGTAAATATAAAACCATATCACGAAAAAAAAATAACAATTTAGCATCTAAGTTAGAAAATAGGCTCTCTGGCATATAATACTATTTTTGTCTTTCAGAAGGAGCAAATGAAGAAGAAAGAGTTCAAATAATAGACTGTATAAACAAAATGGATATTTCAAAGGTAAAAAAGGGTTGCTTTTTTTCATAGTTTACACTATATAGATGGGGAAATAAGTGTTAACTTCCTACTTAATCAAAAGATTGGTCTCCAAATCTTTCTCTTGTAAATATGAAACTTTTTAACAAATTTTAACAATATTGTCTACAAATCGTGGTTATAAGAAAATAACTACGTGTACTTACCTGCATGTTACCCAAGGTGGTACTTACATTACGTAAGTACCATCTTCAGTACTTACGTATTAATGTAATCTTAGCCAAATTTGTGCCGCAAGAATCGTGCCAAAATCTCAACTTAAGATTTTTTTCCAAATAAAATATTATAAATGATTATCTTAAAATCCGACGTATAACGCGCACTTTTAACACAAAAATAAGATTGAAATTTACGGGTGCGAGCTTTAGAAATAAAAAAAAGACGAGTGCAGAAAAAATTAAACTTCTACATTTATCAAAAGACTGTTTATTAAAGAGAAAAAACACATTCCTGACAATCTTAAGAGCTGTAGTTTTGTAGAAGTATACTATTTTGTTTTCTAAAACTTGGTTAAAATATCTCGAATAAATTACTTCAAAACATAAGAACATTGCGCACGTACATTTCGCATTTCTTCGTAAAAAAAGAGGGTGCGGTTATACGGCGAATATGTCTGATAACTAATAATTGCAGCCTAAAAGTATAGGTGAGCGTTTTATGGGGGTGCGGCGTTATATGCCGTATTTTTACCGTATGTCTACTTTTTTACCGTTTGTTTATTTTTGCTGTTGTGATATTATGGTGCAATTCGTTGTAGCGCAAATTTGGCTGTGATAACGTTAATACATAAATAGCAATCCTTGTTTAGTTCACCCTTATAGTGACGGAGAAAACTAGGAGGTATGTCCCCAATAGGCCTCGTGTAGCTAGCTCACTTGGCGAGGAAAGCAAAAAAATTGTACCAAATTGGATCAACAGCTCGAAGCTGATGCATTAATTTTGAATTACGCTTACAATTTCGTTTTGGCGACAGTGAGTGAGGAATCCATGTCGTGTAGATGACTCCGTTCACAATTCCGTTTATAACTGAAATTTTGATTATTTTAAAAACAAATTTTGGGTATTACGTTTGTCAGATTTTAAGACAATTGAAAACATCAAGATTTCTCAAAATTGTTTTAAGATGAAATTTAAATTTATTTGACATGGAAACTCTTGCCTCAGAACTTTTTCAGATTTAAAGGGGTGTAATGTTGTGATTATCAAATGTTCGTGAACGCTGGTTCGAGTTTATCAAGAATGATGTTACTACTTGGACTGTATATTGTTAATTTACGAGACGGTGCTATTCGCACGCTGTTCCAAGATGGAAGCTACAACAACAACCCCTGCGGAGGGTTACATCAAAAACATTGGCGGAGGTGCTCAGTCGTTGGATGGCATGCGCGACAAAAAATAGATACAATTACGCAGACTGAACATCCTCCCCCGTTGAATTACATTCAATCAATATACAAAATTGCATAAATAAAATAACATATAAAACATAATAAACAAATGATACTCTACATAAATCAAGAAAAAAAACATTAAGTTCACAAGTTACATATTAATTGTCCAAGGGCAGAATACACACTTTCCCAATGCTGCGTTTAATATTGCCCTTATTAGTTTTTATTTCTACTACGCGAACCTTCTCATCCGTACCAGGAAATAGCTTTATAATGCGACCTAAGTTCCATTTATTTACTTGAAGGTTATCATCCTTTATTAGGACCATTGTATTTAATTTCACGTTATCTTTGTGAAATTGCCATTTATTTCGTTGCTGTAAATTGTTTAAATAGTCACGAGACCATTTTATCCAAATATGTTGAACTATTTTTGTTAATCTTTGCCACCGAGAAAGTGTGTTTTCTGACTTGTCTAACAAATTTGGTTCAGAAATGGTAGTGATGGGTCTTCCAATCAAAAAATGTCCTGGAGTTAGCACCTCCAAGTCGTCAATATCTTCTGATAAAGGAGTTATTGGTCTGGAGTTTAGAATTCCTTCAATTTGTGTTATTATAGTTAAGAATTCTTCCAAAGTCATCTTTAGATTTCCTACAGCTCTTTTTAAATAAAATTTGAACGATTTCACTCCTGCCTCCCAAAGCCCCCAAAATTTGGAGCTCTAGGTGGCATGAAATTCCAAGAAATCCCTTCGGAAGAGAGATAAGCAGAAAGCTTTTTATCAGGAAATTTTACCAAATTATGTAATCTTTTTAATTCTCGATTAGCCCAACAAAGTTTTTGGCATTATCTGATGATATAGTAGCACATTTCCCGCGTCTAGCCACAAAACGCTTCAATGTAGCAAGGAAGGCGTCTGTGGTCAAATCCGAGACAATTTCGAGATGTACGGCCTTTGAGGCTAAGCAAACGAAAATGGCTACATATATCTTTTGGTAAGTGCCCTTTCTCTGGTGTTTATACCTTATGAAAAAGGGTCCACAATAATCAATTCCGGTATGCAAGAAAGGATAACTAGGATTTACTCTCTCTCGAGGTAAAGAACCCATAAGTTGGTTTGCTACAATAGGTTTAATTTTAAAACAAACTACGCATTCATGCACAATTTTCCTGGCTATTGATCTGCCACGAAGAGGCCAAAATTTTTGTCTTGTGCAATATAGCAAAGATTGAGGACCTAAATGAAAATTTCTAATGTGTATATTTATCATAATTAATTTGGTGAGAAGATGATCCGCAGGGAGTATAGCTGGATGCCTTTGACTATAAGTTAAATCCGAATTCTGCAAACGTCCTCCTACCTTAAAATTTGATTGCCATCTAGAAATGGATTTAAAGAGAAAAGTTTACCTTTTTTTGAAATACAACCACCTTTAGCTAGAGCATCGATTTCTTCCTTAAAAGCAGTGGTTTGCAGATTTTTAATCAGCCATAATTCTGCTTCATTCACTTCACTATAATGTAATTGACCAGACCTTTTTACACTAGGATTTCTACAGTTCTTAATAAACCTGAAAATATAACTCAAAATATGCAACAGTTTAGTATAGTTATTAGAACATTTTAAAAGATCATCAATAAGAAAGAATTTACAAGAAGTTAAAAGCACATCTGCAGGTGGTTTAAGTTCCTTTAAGTAGTCTCTGTCCGAAGTAATCATTTCGAAGTCAATTGGGTTTACACTGCGTTCTTCCTTTAAAAAATCTGGACCATACCACCAAAGTTGCTTAGAAGAGATGTCCGAAGCATTCAGTCCACGTGATATTAGATCGGCAGGGTTATCATTAGATGACACATGATTCCATTGACAGTTCTTGGTTAGTCTCTGAATTATTTTGATTCTATTGCCAATGAAAGTCTTAAGCTGCACAGGAGATCGTTGAATCCAGGCTAATACAATGTTAGAGTCCGTCCACAACTTTATTTGCTGGATAGGCAGTGTCAGGGAATGTAGAACCTTTTCCAGGAGCTGTGCCAACAACACACAAGCACACAATTCCAAACGAGGAATAGTGATTAGTTTCACCGGTGCTACACGGGATTTGCTACACAAGAGTCTTGAAGATACATCCTCTTCTGAGATCGATTGAACATACAGTACTGCACCATATGCCGCTGTTGATGCATCGGCAAATCCATGGAGGATAATTCTACCAGTTTTTAGTACGAGACGAGGGATATGGATATTTTGAATAACTGGCAGGGTAGACACGAAGTCGTTCCATTCTTTAGCAATTGGATTGGATAGTGGTTCATCCCATTCTAATTTGAGAACCCAAAGTTTCTGCAATAGTAGTTTGGCCTTAGTTAGAATTGGCCCAATGAATCCAAGGGGGTCAAATAAACGTGCAATAATAGATAAAACTTCTCTTTTTGTGTAAGAATCCTGGCAGTTCACGACAGTCTTAAAAGAGAAATAATCAAATTGTGGGTTCCAAATGACTCCTAGAGTTTTAATTGTTTTGTCTGACGACTGGCAGTGGAAGTCCCAAGATTGCTCTTCTTTAGGTATTGAAGTTAATATTTCTGGGGTATTGCTACACCACTTATGAAGACTCATACCCGCTTTTTTAAATAGTCCAATTAATTCTGATTGTAGTAGTTGAAACTCTTGAAAGTCTGAACTTCCAGTTAATATGTCATCCATATAAATGTCTGTAATTGTAACTGCTGCAGCCAAAGGATAATTTTCTCCTTCGTCTCTAGCTAATTGCTGAATAGTCCGGGTAGCAAGATAGGGTGCACAAGTAGTCCCGTAAGTTACAGTGTTGAGTTTGTATGTTTTTACAGGACCATCAGCAGTGTCTTTCCACAAAATCATCTGCAAATCTCGATGATCAGGGTTAATTAAAATCTGTCTAAACATTTTTGAAATATCTGTTGTAAAGACAAAGGTGTGCTGCCTAAATCTCAAGAGAATTGAAAATAAATCCTGCTGCAAAATCTCGCCTTTATATAAAAATATCATTCAAAGAAAGACCTGATGTTGTTTTGGAAGAGGCATTAAAAACCACCCTAAGTGTCGTCGTTTTACTATCGGGGCGAAATACTCCATGATGGGGTAGAAAGTAAGAGATATTTGTTTCAAGGGGATCAACTACTAATTGCATGTGTTTTAAGTCCATATATTCCTGTAAAAAAGATTTATAAAGAGTTTGTAATTCATTATTTTTTGAAAGTTTTTTCCAAAGTTGATTCAAGCGAATTTCAGCCAAGAACCTTGAATTACCTAAACAGTTTGGATCCTTTTTAAAGGGTAATTGTACAACATAGCGCCCTTCTTCATTGCGATAATGAGTGTTTTGATATTGAGTCTCACAAATTTCTTCTTCTAAACTATATTCCTTGGATGATCCATCTACCGTTTCAATTTCCAAAATGCCCGCAATTGTTGATTAAGACTATCTGAATTTATTTCCGAATTAATTGCTAAACCGCAATATGAATTTTCCTCAAATTTATCGGAGCTCCCTACAACAATGTAACCGAAAACAGTCTCTTGAAACAACCATTTTTCGCATGGCGATCGAAGTTGATTAGGCCTTAATAATTCAAAGAAAAGCTCGCACCCAATAAGCAGATCTATTTCTCCTGGAATACCAAAATCTTTATCTGCGAGGTCAATGTTCGAAGGAATTTTAATTTCAGATGTATCCATGCGATGGATAGATGTTGTAGTAATAAATGGGACGATTAATAAATCTAATGCTGTTGAAAAACCTCCATTTTTGCTTTGAATTACTGCATTTACTTTCTGTTTAACTTTAAGCGCTATTTCCCTAATCCTGAAACAGATGCGTTTATTTTTTCTTTTTTCAGCGTTAGTTTATTAGCCAACCTTTGTCGAATGAAGGAAAGATGAGACCCAGAGTCCAAAATCGCCTTGCAGGGGAACAGCTGACCATCTCCCCCTTTTATGTGAACTATTGCAGTTGGGAGTAAAACGTTTTTCTTTTTTTCTTTTGATGAGTTGGCAAAAGTATTACAGTGTTCTGAGGGTGTTGACCTTTGGACTTCCGCTGGCGGGTGGAGTTCGTTAGCTAGCGTTGTCTGCCGGGGGGAAGGAATGGCTTCAAATATATGCAGCGATGTGTGGTGACGCTTCTTACAAACGGAACACGAATTTTTTGATTTGCAATCTTTTACTTTATGGCGTTCCTTTAAGCAATTAATGCACAAATTAAGGCTTTTTATATGATTAAATCTATCTGATACTTTCATATTTTGAAAAACACTGCACTTGTAAATCAAATGAGGCAGTTTACAGATTACACAAGAATTTAAAGAATCATGTGAATTAAGAAAATTTTTACTTTTATTGAAGGGTACTTGTTTTTGCTTATGAGTAACAGGAGAAGAACGATTAATACTGTCAATAGTTTGGCTTCTTTTCTCTAAAAACATTATAAATTCATCTAATTCAGGAACTTCATTTGACTCAATAGATTGTTCAAACTGTTTACGAGTTTCTCGGTCTATTTTTTTCAGAATTATGTTAAACAATAAAAGATCGGATAAATTATTACGTTCAAAACCTAGAAGTTTTAAAGCTCTGATACTCTTGTTTAAAATATCTGTCATGTATCTAATATCTCGAGCTGATTCACTTGTTAATTTTTCTATTTCTAATATAGCATTAATATGAGTTTCAGTTAGGAGACGCTTGTTTTCAAACCTAGTTTTTAATGCTTTGATGAGCGATTCAAAGGAATCATCTACTGTTTCAAGTAATTTGGCGTCACCTTGTAATGACGCCTTCAAGTAGTAAAGTTTTTGTGACTCGTTCAAGTCATTGTTCCTAGTTATAACATTATCAAATTGCGATTTAAAATTAGGCCATTCGTCGTATCTACCTCTAAAAACCGGCAAAGGTATTTCCGGAAGTTTTATTTCTATTTTCTGTTTAGAATTAGCTCGAGATATTTCATTTTCACAACTATGAACAGAACTAACAGAGGATTTAGCAATTAAAGAATTGAGAATATCTCTAATTCTTACCTCCAAATCCTCTAGTCTGTCCTCCATTTCCTGCAGGTCAGCCTCTATTTCTGCTAGTTCAGCATCACTAATGTCTTTGGTTTCATAGTACTGATCCTTCAATTCGTCAATCTTTCTGTTCATTTCTTGGACACGATTGAGTTTAATATCCAGTTTTGTAGGAGTATGATTTCTGGATTCTTCAACGAAAGTTTCTAATTTAGTAATGGTGCCTTTGAATGCACGCTTTGATCTATTAAGTTTATCCATTTTTTTTTTAAAAACTCCGGCTCGACGGACCAAAAAATGTAGTGTTGTGATTATCAAATGTTCGTGAACGCTGGTTCGAGTTTATCAAGAATGATGTTACTACTTGGACTGTATATTGTTTATTTACGAGACGGTGCTATTCGCACGCTGTTCCAAGATGGAAGCTACAACAACAACTCGTGCGGAGGGTTACATCAAAAACATTGGCGGAGGTGCTCAGTCGTTGGATGGCATGCGCGACAAAAAATAGATACCATTACGCAGACTGAACAGTATAAATAATCTGAAAATCATGAATAGATAAGGATATGACGCATTAACATTTAATCAAGGACAAACACAAAATACAATGCTACATTGAGAGGTGTTTAATTCATCTGAAGCAAGAACAGAACAGTATCATAATGATGTCATTAGCTTGGAGCTGATTGGTTGGAGAAAGGATGCCGTTCCTTTACAGCCTCCCCCTTTTTGATAAGCTGGATGGCTTACTCAAAAACATCACACAGTTAAAATTAACAAGTTCAACTTGTTGGGTTTCTTCACGGGACGACCACATCTGCTCACCTGATGTTTCACAGTAGCTTTTAAAGTATCAGGATTAGGACAGTTCGTGGACGAATCAGCCTGTTGAACCTTTCGAGAGGTTGACTTGTTACATTATTCCCACTCACCTCAAGCGGAAAAATACATTGAATTAAACGAATTAAAGTACAAGACCGAGTCTTTAGTTTAGCAGTTCTCATCAGTTCCCTGCCTAGAATCAGTTTTATTGCACGAGCCAAAGACCCCCCATTGAAAACGTTTTTCCCAATCGGGTTCCAATCAAAACTATATTCACTACATGAATGTTTTACGACCGAAGATGTTGTTTTTGTTGTTGAATCAATTGACCAAAATATTCGTTCCTAAATCGCTTTTTCAGTTTCTTGATTACTTTAGCTCACAAGTCTTTGCGTAAAAATACAATTGTTAGGTTGTATGATAAGCGGAATAAAATGAGGTGCATCTATGCGTTCAGTTATTCGCGTTTTGCCCTGAATGTGTGTGTGTTGTTATTATCCTCTCTAAATACACTCTGGTTTGAAATTAACTTTTCATCTGCAAATCTCTGAGCTTGAACAGATCGGATTAGCTGGATCTCAGCACTCTCAAAAGATAATTGCCCTTTATTTCTGTCACTGCTTCTGCTTCTAACATTATTAAGAAATCTTAAAACTCAGGGTAACTAACCTTAAGATTAAATGAAATTTTTAAAGTTTCCTAGCATAACATGGCAACTTTTCCTCCGACAGATTTAAATTACACAATCTAACTTTTTTTCTTTCCAATGAAATTTCGAAAGTATCATGATCAGGTAACTTTGTCATGGGACAAGTATCAGTGGTGGCTGTACCAACCACAATGGACCTTCCCACCAACGCGATTCAACTGAATGACCAGGTGAACATCCTCGAGAAACTAAATCAACCGTATTAATTTTCCCAGGCACACTACGAGAAGGATTAGGAAATAGATTTTTTATTTCTTTAATCCTATTCGAAACGAAAACTGACCAGCCTCCCTTTTCCCTCAACCAATACAATGCAACTATCTAATCACTCCAAACAATGGTTTCCATTTCAGGGATGTTAAGAGATTTCTGTACCGAATGTGCCAACCTGGCATCAGCTCTAATCTGGGGATTGTTACCTGCTTTAATGGTATTTTACTCTCGCTTTTGCCTTAACAAGTGTAACTTTTACATCCTGGAAAGTGTTTGTGTGTGTGTGTGATCTAAAAAATATTATTATTTAATATACACTCTGCGACAAAAAAAAATATATGAACCCAGAAGAAATCGAACTTTTATCATGAAACTTGGCAGGAATGTAGTCTGACAAGAGATATACAATTGATTAAAATTTTGACCCCAACGAGGCAAGCGTAAGCGCGTAATGCGCACATGAGGTTCGCAGCCGGTAGGGTTTAAAAGCATGATTGCTCGTGCCATAGGGCATGAGCAATTCCATCAAATCTGTCAACTGAGATGGACGGTATTATGACTAGAGATGCCTCGAAAATGTAACCGGTGACAGTACGAACACTTACCGGACTTTGGGGGGGGGCGTATAGCAGGTCTCAAAGAAGCAGACTGGTCGAACAAGCATAGCAGCCGCCACTTCGGTCGGAGATATATGGTTATTGCTCAGTTTTGGCA
Source organism: Trichonephila clavata (assembly GCA_019973975.1). Lineage (NCBI taxonomy): Eukaryota > Metazoa > Arthropoda > Arachnida > Araneae > Nephilidae > Trichonephila > Trichonephila clavata. Next base: position 160,246 of record BMAO01015611.1, read on the forward strand.
ACAATGGATATCGGAAAGGATAGCCTACCGTTGTGAAGGGTCAAGGAGTCCTAGGAACACAAATGCACTTAATGATTGCAAAATCATAAGAGTGGCCATGACCTTACCAACAAGGTCACTAGAATTGGTTCTACGCCATTTACCACATTCCACATATCCAGTGGTATCAAGGGAAACCATTCGGAGAAGATTGGCCAAAGCATGTATAAGGTGACGGTAACCATTAAGAAGCCTTTCCCTGACCCCTCAACATAGGCAGTTTCGATTAGATTTTTGACGACCTCGGGCTAGCTAGATTGTGACCGACTGGAGGTGAGAATCTCAATGTTGATGACATGAGCATACACATGTGGAAGCGGCCAGAACACTGGTCCCATCGGGTATTTGTTGTCGAGAGTTGTATACAGCGATTACATAAGGTGAGACAATTTGTGGTGCGATTTGTTGGGGTACTCAATCACCTCTAGTTGGCCTTCAACGCACTTTGACGGCACAAAGTTATTTGAACGCCAGTTGTACTATCTATGATATGAAGTCTCCCAGGTAACATTTAACAGCAAGACAATGCTCGTACACAACTGCGCGATTTCCCCAACAATGTTTTAAAGGATTTGACGTACTTCAGGTTACCAGATATCTCGCCAATAGAGCACGTCTGGGATGTGCTTGGAAGGCAACTGTAACCGTCCCGGAGTGCTGATGTTTTCAATCGGGTTGTTAATTCATTATGGCATGATCTTCCGCAGGAGATCATAGGTGACCTCACTGATTCTATTTCACGTCATAATTTGGGTTGTATAATTGCCAGATGTGGATTTACTACCTACGGATTTGTAACAATTTTCATGCCCCATATTTTCTTCTTAAAACAATCTGTTCTAAATTTGTAATCATTTGCTTATCTCTTCATACACTATGTACATGTTAAGTTCCGTGATAGTAGGTCATTTCCTTCTGGATGCATATTTTTTTTGTGTGTGACGGAGTGTGCATTAATAATAATGATCTTAAAATATAGAATTTCCGGAAGTTTTTATGAATTGATGAAATTGTATTCCTTAAACGAATCGTGCATTTGAAGTTGATGTATTAACATGCATTTTCGTCAGTTGATGTTTTTATATTCCTAGATAAAGGTCTTATAGAAGTAAATTTTAAAGGGTTTATAACAGCTGGAAAAAATCACGGCTCTTTTGGCCTTGTAAAAAGACATAATTAGCTATTTTATCAGAACACAAATTTCTGCAAGAGAATAACTCATATTGACAGAATAAAATTTTTTTAACGAATTATATATTTTCGCTCTGAGATTGATGGGGCTATTCAACACCTCTGTGACACATCTGTAATCCTGACAGATTTGAGGAATGTGTGCACACACAGAGTGACGAGTGAGTAGACAGGAAGACAGTAGCGCGAAAAATAGAATTCGGAGACTGTAAGAGGACTCGATCGATCGCACTTGAAGCAACACGAGGGCTTTGAATGTCGGACCTTGTTATTTTAAGCCACGGTCATGTGATGAGGTGGAAACCTGAGTTTATAACTCTAAATTATTGAATTTAATTCTTTTGGATGAGTCAGCTCCTAAATTCCCAGCTATATTTTTAAAGATTAGATATTATAATACTAGCCTGATCACAACATGAAAAAAAATGAAGTTAATCAAAATTGCCAAAAAGTGTAAGTTCATATATAAATAGAAATGCCTCAAAAACTGGAAAAAATCTTTTAAACATATTTTTTAATATTTTTCATTATATCTTCATCTGATTGGAAACTTCATGAGAAATTTTAAAATTGTTTCTTCTAAAAATTGAAATGTGTGGTAAATTATAGAAAAGTATAGATCGTTGATAGCAGTGTTCTCTTAATTGTCTGGTAATTATTTGCAAATAAGTGTTTAGTGTTGAGGAATATTTCTTAAGAAGAGATTTCTTCAGAGAGTCTTCTTAATTTCTTAAATGCAAGAATTTTTTTCTCAATGCATACACTAGCAAAAGTAATTTTTGCGTAAAAACAGAACTTAGTAAATAGTAAATTTTGGTAATAGTTAAATTTAAGGGAAAACCTGTTGACAACAGTCAGAGTACATTATTAGCAAAAATTCTGAAACTAAATCATTGTTGTTTTAAACAATGTTCCTTAAAACATGTTAACAAAAAACAGCAACAATAAGATGTTAAATTAGCATTAATCATCACCTCCATCTTGTTTTAAAGTTCGCTTATGCTCTGAGAAAAGAAGAAAATATCAAGAATTTTCTACAAATCTGCTTGAATTTAGCTCGTAAGTACATATATTTGCTTTTATATGATTAGATCTGACCATAAAGATTATTTTAATGAATAAGATAAAAGATTTTCATTTTATCGCTTCTGTAAATTGTGAATGCAAATTCTCCCTACAATGAATCCAAACAATTACTATGTTTAGCGAACATACTTTGAGCTTTTTTTTTCTTAGCCCATTCAGTACATGTTTTCAATTTTAAAAAAAGTTGTTTTCCTTTATTTGGGGTTCTAACTCTATCATACAGATATTTTTTAGAGAAAGGAATGACTACAAGGTATAGCATTCGGATTGAAATATTTAAAATAGTTTGAACTGATTTTAATTTTGATTTTTGAATGTTTTGATTGTTTTTATTTATTATACAGATTCCTAAATTACATGACTATTATTCTTTACTTTTTACTTTAATACGTTTATATTTATATCTGGATTAGATATGAATCCATTTCTCATCAAACATTCAAAATGTTAGTGAAAGTGGGAAAAATCATCAAACGAGATTCTAAAAGTAATAAAAACAGAGTAAGACAAACAAAGGTTTTTTTACTATTCTAAATTAGAAATTATCTAAGATTTCATTTTCAACGGACTGTGTTAATGAAGCAAAGGAATATTTATAAAAAAATCCTTAATTAAGAACAAATAATTGATTTGAAAGCATTTCACAAAAATTGACTTAACTACAGTCTGTCAAAAAAGTATTGGGACGCACTACAAGTTCATAGATTTTTATCGTAATATTTTGCTTTAACATACAAATGAAACCAAAATAAAGAAGTAAATGTTATTTTGAAAGTACACATTTTTATAATTTGAACAAATCACATACATTAATGCAATTATGGTTAAAAAAGAAAATAAAAGAAATCGAGTTAAAAAAAACTTGCTTAAAAAGGTATTGGTACACTTCCCAATAAATTAAGAAAAACAATTCAAACTTAGAAATTAATATTTTGTTGGACCGCCCTTGCTTTATATGATCTCTTGAAGTCTATTTGGCATGCATTGTGGCTCAATTTTTTTCCAAAACGATCTATCGATTTTGGTCCACTCTTCAACCAAATATTTTCTTAAATCCTACTTGTTATAAATTTGGTGCTCATGTAGTTTTGGCTGCAAATAATACCACACATGTTCGATGAGATTAAGGTCTGGACTTTGCGCAGGAGTCTAAAATCACTAGGACAGTGGTAGAGGACCCATAACTTGCTTATATCTACAGTATGTTTCGGGTCATTATCTTGGTACAATTTAAAATGTCTTGAGATTCCCAGCTTGCTCACATTTTGCATTAAATTTCTCTTGAGAATGTCAAGATATACATATTTTTCATTATACCATCAATGAAATGTAAGTTACCAACACATGAGCTTGCTATGCAGCCCCAGACAATTTGGTTACCCTCTCCACGTTTGACAGTAGGCCGTAAACTTTTGACATAATTGCTGTATTTGATTTCCTCAAACCTTTTTTTTTTTTTTTTTTTTTTTTTGCCATCTGATCCGAAAATGCTATATTTGCTTTCATCCACACAAATTACATTTTCCCAACATTCTGTTGGTTGCCTTACTTACATTTTAGCAAATGCCAACTTAGCTTATGGATTTGCTTTGCTGATGTAGAATTTTCTTTGAGGTACCTTCCATGATACTTACGTTTTCTTAAAACATTTCCGACAGCTTCAGGATTTACTGATTTTCCGAACCTTTTACATTGCGAAGTCGATTTTACTGCACTAGTTCTTGGATTAATATGTACTTTTCTCACTCTATCCACCTCTCTTCACGTTCATTAAATATCTTTAGGCGCCCTGATATTTGCTTGTTTTCAACACTATTTGTTTTCTTGAACCTGTCAATGATGTTAAAAACAGTAGACTTACTCAATTTCAAGATTTTTCCTATACAGCGAACTGATTTCCTCTCTTTCCAATGACTTATTACGAGCCTTCGCAGACCAAGCGATATATTTTTGTTTCTGGCCATTTTTTTTATAAATAATCTTATCTGTTGAAAAGTTTATGTTTAAACTTTAAGTCTAAAAAAGTGGTGTGAAATTAAATTCTATTGATGCGCTGTATATTTGTTAAACTTCCCATTTCAAAAGTGTCCCAATATTGTAAATACACCAAATGTTAAAATATTTTTAAAATTCATTTTGTTTTAGTTTTAATGTGATAAATATATTTATAAATGGCTTTTCAGTTCTGCAGGCCAAGTGTCCTAATACTCTTTGAGTGACTGTACGTACAAATGCCCTCCAAATTAACAGAAAAAGAATTTTTCTATGTTTGAAGCGGTTACGGCTCACTAAAGTACATCCTTTATCTAAATGTTTCACTACTTACATGCTTAAGGTATCCGAGTACCCTAAAATTGTGAATTTTGCCAAAAATTGCCAAATTTGTTATGATTTTATTTTATAGACCATCTTATTAGCTTTATAAGAATTTCAAGTTTATTACCTTCGGTTCACTAGAACAAAAACTAGAAGTGTTTTGGTAAAAGCAGACGCCATCACTCCTTAAGCAAGATATATCATACTTTAAAATACGTTTTACTCGAAATGTGTTTTCTTGAAAAGGCTCAAACGGGAGGAGGGGGGGGGGACAGCGATTGCTAAAAAAGTTTTGAAAGTAATTATCTGAAATATTTTGTGCATGTTCTGCATAATAGTGGAAGTGTTTGAACCTTCAAATTTATTAATCACTGTTTTATTAGAAAACTAGCTGACCCGACAGACTTCGTCCTGTCAAAAAGATTTGTAATGTGGCAGTTTTTGTGCCTACGTATTTTAAAAAATTCTCCTGAACAGAACCGTCACCCTGGTGATAGGGCGTTGTGATTAAAAAATAATTAAATAAAACATATATAAGGATTTAAAAGTAAGTAATCGCTTTATTGTTAATCATGTGAATCATAATTATTATTATTATCATTGTAGTGCTTTGTGATATACGATGTTTTTTGTTTGATTACCTGGCGCATAGACAAACAAATCTGATGGTTTTCCAACACGGGAACAGGCAACATACAATTGACCATGTGAGAAACATGGGTTTTCTAGATTAATACCACAAACACTTAATGATTGCCCCTGGGACTTGTTTATAGTCATAGCAAAAGCAAACCGCACTGGAAACTGTAGTCGTTTAAACTCAAATGGCACATCAGTCGGAATCATTGGGATGGCGCGGTATGAGAACATCTTCTCTTTTATACTTTCCTTTGAGTATAGTTGCTTCTATCACATTGTTTAGTAATTTTTTTATCGCTAACCGTGTACCGTTGCAAAGACGCGGTTGGTTGACATTTCGCAACATTATAACCACCGATCCAACCTTTAATTGAAGATTGTGAGGTGGCAATCCTGGCAAATCCAGCGAGTTTAAAAATTCCGGTGGATAGTTTTGACTACATCATCTTGATTAGTAGCCGAATCAACTGATTTATATATCCTCGATTCGCCTGTAATTTGTTCTTGAATTTTGAAATTTAATTCATTTACATCTATGTTTTTTGCAGCCAGTATAGCTCGTTCGCTCAACCAATCATGGTTTCTGTAATTTTGAGAAACATCTGGAAACACCTTCTGAATAAGTTCATCTTTTGATCGAGTTAACTGACAAAAACTTTGAGGAAAGTTAATGCAGCCAGTCAACATGTCTATAGGAAATTTGCCATTACCAATGTCAATGAGTTGTTTAGAGAATATGTTTCCAGATTGGTCATTTTGCAACTCGACACGCATATTCTTGCTTAAATGAAGTACTTTGACATGTTTCCACAAATTGGAGGACTTTAGACATGCATTGAGTTCATCAGCTGGCGTTGATCGTGGAATCACTGGCAATGTTTGACGAAAATCTCCTGCTAATAAAATCATTGCACCACCAAATCGGTTATTATTGCTCCGTAGATCTTTTAAGGTTCTGTCTAAAGCCTCCAAAGATTTTTATGTGCCATCGTGCATTCATCCCAAACAATCAATTTACATTGCTGCAAAACCTTTGCCATTGCAGAGTTCTTCGAAACGTTGCAGGTTGGAGTTTCATTGCTTTGCATATTTAATGGCAATTTTAGTGCTGAATGGGCTGTTCGACCACCTTCAAGCAAAGTTGCTGCGATTCCCGACGAAGCGAGTGCAAGTGCAATTTTATTTTGTGAGCGAATTGTTGCTAATATTAATGAAATCAAAAAAGTTTTTCCTGTACCACCAGGTGCATCTAAGAAGTAAATCCCTCCAGTTTCATCATTTGTTACTTTCATAAGAGTTTCAAATACATACTTCTGTTGTTCATTTAACAGTGGAAGATTTGTTTGAATTAATTCTTTCAAAGTGTTGAGATCATACAGTCTTTCTCGGTGCAACTCTTGGTTAAAAGCGTCATGCATTGGACGATTGGGCGCGGTCAGGCCTAATTGAATTAATAGTTTGTTTGACATTATCAAGCACATGTCCTCAATTGAAATCAATGCTTCATTGTAAATTTCTTCACTTATTTTATATTTGGATTTCCCATTCTATTCCGTATTTGATACAAAATATCATCACACATATAATCTTTGTACTTGATCCACAAATCAATTGGGTTTGATGGGAAGCATGTAGATATGATTATAGAAAACAATGTTCGTATTTGATGAGCGTGTGATGATATTACAGCATCATTGAGAGTTTGATCCCAATGAGCGTCATTTTCAAGCAATTGCAAACGTTGACAGGCTTCTCTGTAGGATCCACACAATTCACCATCAACAGTTCGTAACTGTTGGAATGATGTTGGGCCACGTACATTGACTAATAGCAGTCGTAAATAAAAACATTCATCATTGCTTGGATGTACTGAATAAATCCGGCCAATCGCATCGGTGGAATATACATCTGTATATCCTGGAACTGGTTTTCCTTGTTTCCGTCGTATAAATCTCCTTGAGGATTGATTCCAGGTATAATATTTTGGCATTTCAGAATATAGCAATGTTTGTGCGAAATCATCGTTTTGGCATGTCTCAAAAAAACTGGTTAATGTAGTAGATGGTGGCTGAGCAGCTCTTTGTACTGCGTTCTGTGCTGTAAAATACACTCTTTGTCCATTTTCTAAATGCACAGCTAAGTGAACAACAGAAGGGTGTCTCTCATGAATAGGAAAAGAAAATATTCGCCAAACTGCTTCATTACTACTGACATAGCGGCCCATTTGGTATTGGGTAACTTCATCATTGGAATTCTCTGCACCAATTCCAATCACAGCCATATCACTCCCTTTGGTTACATATTTGCAAATGTATTTAATAGATTTCACTGAATGGCAAGATTCAACGTTGATGTGTGCTTTGAATGTCTTTGATAAAATGGGTGAATATGGAACAATCCAACGATTATCTATTTCAATATCTTTTTGATTTAATTTGACAATTGTTGATTTTCCATTGTCTGCTGTCGATCTGCGACGATACAATGGATAACCGTCATTACCAGTAATTGTTTCCGATATTAATGTCCGTGGATATTGTTTTGAACATTTACCATCCATCATACACGGTGAATTTTGATTAAGAGTTCCACAGGGACCATGTATCATGTTTTTGATAACTACTCATGCAATCCAGGATCTACTTGTACATTAGGGATTTCAGCTGATATCACTGCATCAACTTCATTTGGCCTTATCTTTTCAACCAACCAAATCAAAATGTGTGCATGTGGCAATCCTCGTTTCTGCCACTCCACAGAATACATCCAGCAGCGTGTCTCACCAAACACATAATGCTTTACGATGAAATCCATTAAAGATTTCAACTTTTGTCTAAAGACTCTGGCTGTAATATCATGACGATCAATGGGTGATTGCCCAGGGAATAACTCCTGCTTGATTTCTATCCATTGCGGATTGCATGTAAATGTGATGAACAAATCTGCTGTACCATAATGACGAACATACGACATGGCATCTTGAGCATATTCGTGCATATGCCGAGGGCTTCCGATGTATGTTGCTGGAAGAATAGTCATCCGACCGACATTCTGTGCATTTCCATCAGTATTAATCGCATCTCGAAGGTGAATATACTCTTCAGATCGGAGTTTGGTTTGATTCAACCTGATGAATGTTAATCTCTCCGTTTCAATTTTAACATACATGTCAACAACATATTTGTGATATAATCGGCGACATTTTAATATGTGATTATCTTCATTTTCCCGAATCATTAGGCGGTATGAATAATAGTTCATTGAACTGACTTTTTTGTTGGTTTCAGAACCTGTAAATAGATTTTGTTTTAATAACATTCAAATATAAAATTAAAATACATAATATAGTGACTGAGATATTATCGCCATAGCTAAACTAATATTTTAGTTACCTGTAATGGGATTTATCATTTTTATTGAGAAATCGTAGCCATCTTCACCTTGCCAAAATATAATGGGATATGCAGTGCATCATATGAGCGGTGTGTTTCCTTTATACGTTGTAATTGATCATTCCGACGATGTAAAACAATATCACGGGATTCCAAGTTTTCTCCAACTACAACGATAGCAACTTCATCAATAGTTGGTACATTAAAACGTCTTGTATGTTGACCTGCAGGTGTTTTATCAGCTCTGATTACAATTTTGTGATTATCGGATGGCATCAGATCCAGTGCAGTTTAAACAATATAATCAATTGATTGTGTTGATGAAATAAAGTTTGTAATTGTTCTACAATAGACCTCTTTACTAAATTGTTATGTGCACAACGCAGATCAATTTCTTGTGGTGAATTGCCCATAAAATAAATTTGCAGGAATTTGTTGTCGCTATCTGACACTGGTAACAGTGAACCTGCTCTGTGATATATTTGCCCTTGTATCTGTAAATTAAAAAAAATATTATGGTGGGGTATAAATTAATGGATTGTCAGTGATCAAACTTGAGTAATATTTGATCTTAAAAAGTATATATTTAGTTTTAACTAATATCTATCAAATATAAAATATAATAAAAGTGTCACTGAAACTGAATCACCATATAATATGATGACTAAGTGATATATTTCGTAATGATTAAGAAATTGAAGATTAGTGACACATCTTAACTTTGGTGACAGAAAATTTTGTTCGCTAAAATAATTATGAGTAACTGCTATAATACATACCTTGAAAGTTGGCATAAAATTTTCCCGAACTACATTTGTTGCCCCAAATGAAGTCATTTGAAAGCAATTGTTATATTGTTGGATATGTGTCAAAAAGTGTATAGAATCTGTTCCTATTCCTGAAACCAATGAGTACAATGGTTCTGGAGGTGGATCCAATGGTATAAATTTCACTTTACCATTTGCGCAACACAGTCCATTGGCTTCGTTTTTGTATTTTAATGCCTTACAGTGTGAGCAAACCGAGTTCATAGAACCAATAACAACACATTGGTAGTTACTGTAGTCAATTGACACATCGTAACTGAAAGCAGCTCGATTCAAACTTGCGCGATTATTAGTTGAATGTCGCGCTCGCGCTTCACGCGTTTGTGATATCCGAATTCTTTCACGTTCATTTCCGTCGTCACGTTCTTGTGCAGTACGATTAGATCGGTAATTAGCTTTTTTGTAGCATTTCTGGTTCTTCTACCTAAATTGCTTCGTCTTATAGGAGGCATATCAAATATAAATTATTTTTTCACTAAACACGAACTAAACAAACACTAACTAACTAAACACTCTGCACAAAACACGATATACGAATTTGTTTCGTGTATCAGTTGACAAAAGCAAACTCAGTAGATTAGGTAACAGACAATTTTTTTTTTTTAAATTTAATATGACTTGAAGTCAAATCCTTTAAGCCGTACGAATTGTTTTATTTATTTAAAATTTGGATATTAAAAATAATAAAACACTGTTGGTAACGCGATTTTTGTTTGACTGATGTAATGACGTGGAAACTGATGCATTTTATCTCGCGTGCCGAAACTAATACAAAAGAAACGCGAGTTTCGGAACGCGACATTAAACTCCTCCAACTATGTATTCTGTGCTCCAACGCACACACGCACATTGTTTTGATAGATATGATCTTTGACGTTAGGAACACACCTACATTGCTTAGACAACAGTGAGTGCTTGTAATTTAATATGAACTTTATACCATAGCAATAAAGCTCAAATTGACTACGTTTTAGTTACAAAACGTTTGTATGGGGAAAAGAAAAGGGCTATTTTTAGGGTTTTTCCAGCAATTATTATAATTTTTCTCGCCGTAAAAACCATCCTTGAACTTCAACGAACATTTAAAAAAAAATTTGGCCAAATTGGTCCAGGCGTTGTTGAGTTATGCGCTTACCAACACATTTTGCGATTCATTTTTATATTATAGATTTACAGTCCCTTAAGTTAATATAGTCACTTATTTTAAAAAATTTCATATAATAACTAAAATAAAGTGCTCTAGTTTTTGCAAAAATTAAAATATCTCTTATTCTGAAGGTCATTTAAAAATGAATAGCATAGCAGTACATCATAATTGAAAATTTGTTCATAAATGGTACAGAATGGGCCACGTTTATGTTATGTTTTGTTAATTTGTACCCATTTTTTCCCCTTTTAGTAATAATAATTTCTTTTTCTCTTCTTAATTTTAGCATATTTTTCTTAAAATGGACTGAGCAAATCTAAAAACCACAAAAAAAAAATCCCCACACCTCCATTTTTTTTTTAAGTTGTCACAGTTAGTCGCATAATTTAAGAAATCACACTAGTCGATTACCGAAGCCGAAAAACAATATGATAAATCTAATTAGAAATGGGAAAATTGAACATAGAAAATGAAAAAAACGGGGCGAGTTTACTTAGTGTTGTAGGTAGGACAACGATAGCTGGGGAATTAATAGAATGTAGAAGGATTAGGAATTAGGTTTATGTATCCTTATATATCTTTATATATCCTTATCTAAGGTATTCATAGCTAGAGCATCATGTGCCATTTTCCTGTGTAGCGTCTAAAAAAAGTAAAAATTATGGATCACACGGGTGTTTTTCAATCGATTTTGTTTTTGTTTTTGTTTTTTTTGTTGAAAAATAGCAGATGATGAGCATTTGTTAAGCATCAGCTCTTATTAAGATGTGAGCGATATATGACTTTGCCTTTGCTCACACATTTAGCGTTTCAAGTAAAAAAAGGGTGCCAAATTATAGTAAGAACTCATTTTTCAGCATTCAATGTTTATTCTACGACGCCATTAATTAATCAAGTTCTCGGGTGTTTAGATAGATTTAACTATTAGAAATATAAACGAATGAATGGAAATTTTAAAACGAAACGTTAATTCATTTCAAGGCTGTGGGTTTCATCAAATATTTCGAAATAGATTCAAGTCCTTGGACAAAATCCGATCGACCGTTTTTGCCAAACAAGGAAAATGTCGCCAAACGTCGAGATGGTCCATGTGGTACTGCCTGAAATAATTAGTGCAAGTTTGGTTTGAATTGCGCCACTTTTCATGGTCAATGCGAATTTGTACATCAAAGTAATGATATTAATAACACATTTATAGTAAAAAGCATACGAGAGTTAGTATGATCGTCACTATTTGGTTAATCGCAAGTAGGGATTGCAATATCGGACTAAAAGTTCAATACCGGTATTCGGTATTTTTTGGATCTTAGTACCGGGATACCGGTTTTGATACCAGTAAACGAATTTTTAGGAAAAGAAAGAAAATACAGGTGTTTCTTTGTTTTGTTTGCCAGTTTTATTAGAGAGTGTAAATATCACAAAAAATTAATTTGTTATTTTTAAATTATAACAGTATGTAAGGAATCACAAAAAAAAGTAAAGGAACATCTTATTAATTTAAATTACAAAAAAGTGTAAAATATCACTATTCAATCTGTGGTACTATTACAAATTTTTGAAATGTGATCTTCAAAAATATAATGCATTAGTTGTACTGTCATTAGCCTGGAACGTAATTATGTGCGCAAATTACCAGCTGTCGAAAACGGTCTTTCGGCATCTACGCTAATTGGTAGTATTGTTACTAATACGAGATAGGCATTTTCCAACTATTTACCTCTAAATCTCTCATCTTCAAATAAATCGATTTCTCATCGGGTGGTTTTGAGTACAGCTGATTTCTGTATTGCATTTTGGTTTGTAGAATTTTTTTTACTTATAGCGAACTCTAATAATTGTTCAAGAGATAATTCCTTTCACTATCGACATTAGTGTCATAATCATCATGAATAACTGTACAGAATCCTTCTGAATGTGGATAAGGTTTGTGGATACAAGATTTTAAGAAAACCTACTATAAAGTTCAAATTTGAATTGGTTAGTCTTTTCTCTTCTTTTTCATTTTTATTTTTTTAAATCCTGATGATATGTAAATACAAGTATAATATACAAATACACAATGTGAATAAAAAACTCTCCAATTTAAAAAATATCGAAATATTACACACACTTTCTTCACAATTACAACATAGTTTTCACAGATGCGAATATCAGACTACGAATCCTGCGCATGTGCAGTATCGCTCTGAGCTGTAGTAGAATAGTTTTCACCCATCTCCTTGGATAATTCACATATTTTTTATCAATTATCTTGTTTGTACGATGCAACTTTATATTCACAGTCTAATTAATTTCACCCGTTAGGGAGACATAAAAACAAAAACGTATACTATTTTGCTATGTTAGCGAGCTCTGAACATATAGTGAAAACAATTTTAAAAATTTCTTGTAAATACCCAAAAACCAGTATTTAAGCTTGTGGATATCGGTATTACAAAATTGTACAAATGGCTCAAAATACCGGAATTGCAATCCCTACCGCAAAGCGATCCCACCAAGAGGAATCTTTGAGCAGCAACACGTAAAATAAGCATAAATAAGATATGTAGTATTTGTTGCTACTTATTTCACTTCGGAATCATTAATATTTTTTTATATCTTAGAATTTTTCCAAATAAATTATTCGTTTATCTTTTCCTCATAAATTCATCAAAGTGATTCTCCTATCAATGACGCGTCATTCTTTTTTTTTTCTAATAGGGCTGCGTATTGGTATTTTTTACCTTTTCAGACCTAGTTAACTTCCCAGGAGTTGATATCACCTTTTAGTGCGGCACCGTATAGGCGATACCAATTGCCGTAGGTTATTTTGACGCCCAGTTTCCTCCCGAGACGGAGGCACCTGAGCTCTGACGATGCGAAATGGAACTTAGGAACTTAATTTTGCCGAGAGCACCCAAGCCAAACTGGCACTACAAGGGATTTTTTTACATGCCGCATAATAAATACGACATGGACGCTGTCGATTTTCTGCATCATAAAAATCCGCAGACTTGGGCCGGGGTCGAACCCGTAACCTTGGGTGCAGAAGGCCAGCGACAAACCAACTACGTCACCCAGCGTCATTCTTATATGTACTTTTTTTTTAAATCTCGCAGTCTCTCAAATTCTTGTCCGTATTTCTATGACTTATTAAATTTTACCAACAGAATTCCCATCTGGAACTCACCTGTGCAGTATATATAAGAACTAGCTGCATGGCCCGGCGTTGCACGGGCTTTTTCAAGTGTATCGATATTTTTGCTTTTAAAATTTCCCCTTCTCGTATCGGTGTAAACATTCTTCCTGGTGTGTTTGTGACTTCCATACTAATATTTCATTAAAATACCTTTTTTTGAAATATTATTTTACATTCATATATAGCTGCATGGTCCGGCGTTGCACTGGATTTTTCTTGTGTATAACTGCTCTTGTTATTCTGTTTCTCACATACACAATTAATATCTTTGCCTACGTACTCTCCGAAAGTTGTCTTTCCGCGTGCAACATAAGCCCTCAAATTCTTTAATTTTTTGGTAGGCTTACCACCATTAATTATTATTGGCAGGGGTTGATTTGGAGCGTTATTTTAGTTAGATTTTTACGGTTCTCCCCAAAACGAAAAACTACCTTTTTTAAAAAAAAAAAATTTATGTATAAAAAATGTCAAAAGATAGAAATTTACAAAATTTCGTGAATTTTTAAAGATTATTACAATATTCCGTTTCAATTTAATTTGGAACCTTAGGAAAAGGTAAAAAAATTCCCAATATGCTTAAAAAACAGTTTTATCTCTCTTCGGAATTTAAATTTAAAAGAAACCATAGATATTTTTGCGTTTTAGAAATTGTGTTTTCAATAAAAAAACATCTCAAATAAATAATATATCAAAAGTAGTTATTTTTCAATCAAAGTGAAGGAATCAGTCAATAAAATTCCAGTAAGGCTGAAAACTGGATTTTAACGAAAACATATGTAATTGTAAGACCTTGAAAAATTTCAGTTTGCCTTAAATCAATTTTCAGCGCCATATTATGTCATTGTGTCATATGTTATGGCTGCATGACCCAACACTGCACGGGCTTTTTCGAGTGTATAACTTTTTGCCAATAGACATTTCCTCTTCCCATCTCGATGTCATTACTTCCACGGTTGTGTGTGATTTCTATATTTTGTCATTAAAATTCACTTTTTCGTAATTTCTTCCAAATCTTTGTCCTGTCGGATGGGTCTGTTTCCCCTCCATTTAGCCCGGCGTTGAGCAGATTTTTCCAGTAATATAACTTTATCCCAATGGAAATTTCCTTTTCGTTCTCGATGTCAGCACTTCTGGGTGAGGGTGTATGCCTGATGTGAGGGACTTCTATACTTATGTCATTAAAATTATCTTCTTTCCAAAATGTCTTCAATTTCTTTTCCTTTACAGACAGATTTCTTTTTGCTCAGCTTAGCCCGGTGTTTATACAGGCTTTTTCATGTATAAAACTCTTTTTCAGTCTTTTTTCCCTCAGTGATAAGATCTTTCTTTATATTTCTATTTTCGATTTACAAAACTAATCTAGTTTTATCCACAAGAAAACAGACAATGTACGATATTATTATTAAATAATTAATTTTGTAATAGATAATACAAATCAATACCAATTTAGTTTTTTAAAAAATAAATAAATTTGTATCCGTTTTCATTGAATAACGAATGAAAAATGACTGCTTATTTCTGGATGTTTGGTTATTTGATTAAAAATATGTAACTATAAAAAAGAAGTATGGGAAAGTAAACATAGACACATACATTTGCTTGAATTCACTGCATAAAAAATATTCAAAATGAAAATAATACTATAAAAAACATTTTAGCATTAAATAGAAGCAATTTTCAAAATTACGAAATTTCCTAAATTTTTAGAATAACTTTTACAATATTTCATCTCAGGCTAACTAAGCATCGCCTAGATATGTATATACAATTTACCAATCTACTTTAAAAATAGTCATAACTTTCTTTTTTTAAATCCAAGAAATACAGAGAAATTTGTAAAAAATGTAAAAATCTTAGAATTTGGGATTATAATAATACATTTCAAGTTAGTTACGCTTTAAAAGCATTTATTTTTTTTAACAGATTAAGTTAATACAGTCAACAGAGCAACGTCATAAAATTTCAAGTTTGGCTGAAAAACGATTTTCGACGCCTGCTTTTGTCACTGTTGTAACAATAACATTGCTGCAACAATGCAGACAATTTAAAGTTTGCACGAAAAAAACGTTTTTTTCCGGAGGTTTTTAATTAATATCTTTTCAACTAATTGCAATATCGGAATATAAATGGGCAATACGGCTTCCCCGGAAAATTCCCGTTCTTTTGGTACCTTTCGCGAGTTTCTGCGCGGAACGGATCGTGAGAAGATAGACGCACATAGATAGATAGATAGATAGATAGATACGTTTGCTTACCTTCGGATTTTAATAGTGTAGATAAAAATTTGTGATTGTTCTTTCCTTAATGTTTTCATAAATGATATCTTACGCTACACACAAAAATCAATTGGGGGTGCTTACAAAATAAAACATTTTTTTTCAACCCATTTCCAGCTATTGTGTGTGAGAGATAGAGACATATGAGATATCAAGTCCACTGAATAAATTATCAAAATGATTTTATTCACTTGTATGAACAGATATTTAAGGATAATGAGCAAGTAAAATTTTTGAAAAGTGTGATTCAACAAATTGAAAACTCATAAATAGCCCTCTCCTGAATACTTAAATTTAATTATATTTAATTTAATTATTTTTATGTAATTGAATATACGAACTGTTGATGGGATGTAGTAGTCCATGCAAGAATCTTAGTATTACATTTCAATTTTTTCTCTGTTTGCCTTGCCAACTTTTAAATGAATTGATATTTTTTAGTATTTACATATTATGTGAAGGTTTCAATGAGATGAAGTCTGAGTTGAAAGAGAAGGAAAATTAGTTAAGAGATTAGAATTAGAAATTAATTAGGTAAAGGTATTTATTTTTTTAATAAGTGATCAAAAAGTTATTGGGAAACTCCTGTTTCATTAACCATATACAAATGGAAGTAGGTTGGCTGGCTTTAAGTATTCTAATAGTTAAGACATTTGCCGATACTAGCCAGATTGTGATGTGTGAAATTTTGTTCCCTAAACGAGGTTAAACGTATAATTGTCAAAAAAGTATTCCATTAAGTAGAAATGTCTGCAAAAAAAGCAAAATTTTTCTAGCATGTAATTTTTAATAATTTTTTTATTACAACATCAACTGATGGAAACTTTTAAGATTGCTTTTTCTAATTGTGTGGCGTGAAAAATTATACGAAAATGAAAGTCGTTCATTGCAGGTGTCTCTTAATTGTGGAATTTGAAATTATTTGTAAATAAAAGTTTACTTTTAATACATTGCGTTTTTAATTATATATTTAAGGATAGATATTGGAACTCAATAATTTAACTAAACAGTAACTTTGATAACAATTACGTAGAAACAAAACACGATCGCAACAGTCAAAGTACATTATTAGCGAGCATTCTGAAACTAAATCATTGTTACTTGAAACAATGTTCCTTAAAACAGATTAACAAAGAACAGCAACAGTAAGATGTTAAATTCTGCAGTAATCGCCGCCATCTTGATTCAAAGTTCACATTATCTCGAAATGAAGGCGAAAATCTCAAGATTTTTCTATGATTCCGCATGAATTTAGTTCGTAAGTAGATATATTTGTTCTTAGGATCTGGTAATAAAATTTATTTTAATTGATAAAATAAGATATTTACATTTTATCTCTTCCACAAAAACTGAATGCGATTTCTTCTGCAATCAATCTATAGTTCTGTTTAATGAAGATACATTGGGCTTTCCAAGTGTTTTCCTAGTAGCGAACGTTTACAATAAACTAAGAAAATATCATGTAGTTTATGATTTCTCCGCTATCATTTAGATATTTTTTAAGTAAAAAATAATTATACCTTATAGCATTTTCATGTAAATAAATCAACTTAGACTTATTATAATTCCGATTTTTCTTCTTTTTTTTATCTATTATACAAGTGGTCCTAACTCCCAATTGCAGTACTTTGCTTTTTTTTTTTTTTTGCTTTAACACATTCATAAGTCTTGATTCGCTGTGAATCGAATTCCCATACTGAAAATTTTTACAGAAAATTAAATAAAGTATGTACTAAGATTTTAACATGATAGAAATAGAATCTGACTAAGAAACGAATATGAGTTCATAATTCGGGATACTAAATTAACAAAAAATTAATTTTCGAATAGCAATTATAACGAAACTACTAATACTTATTAAAAAATCCTTTTTTATGTATAAGCACAAACAATTAATTGGAAGAATTCCTTAGCAAATTGACCAAATTACATAGAATGAATTTCAAATTAATTTTCCTATGTTTCTGAATTAGTTATATTTCTTTGCGAAATCAAATATATCTTTTGGTTTAAAGTTTAACAGCGTTCATGCAAAAGAAATGACGCACACATAAAATCATAGTAAATGTAAATCGATTATCGAAAATGCGAAAAAAAAAAACAGTGATAAATCCATTTAGAAACTTTGGAACATACTAGCATGTATAAATTTGAAAACCGAGCAACCCCAGAAGAAAAAGGATGATTCCAAGCGTAAGGAAACGTTACCAAAAGAATTTACGTAAAATGAAAGGAAAACAAAAGATGGATTTCCTCTTCGGATAATTTAAATTTTCTTGATAGTATATAGATAGTAGTATAGGGGCGGGTGGGGGGGGCCTTTGAATTTGGTGATTTTTCTTTGGATTTGGCGATTTTTATATAAATATTATGATGAGATAACGAATTCATCCTAGCTTCCAGGCACCTATCGCTAAGTGAAGTAGCTTGGCGATTGGCTTTGGTCGCCTAAAGTAATTGACATCGCCAAGGGCCCCCCTATACTACACTTTAACCAATTGCACCTTGATATAAAAAAAACAAAGACCCTAACGTGTTTTTCATGAAAATATCAATTCAGTCAGATTTTGATGGAAAATGGCACGACTCGCATATCGCCAATTTGGCAGCGGTGACTCTAAAACGTAAGTACCACAGCTTTTAACAAAGCTACCTCATGAAATAAAAGTTAATATTGGAAGAGAGATGTGCACTAGATGTGTATTTGATTTAGTTCACACATTTGGCGATGGAGTGCAAAAGAACGCCAAATTACGCTACTAATTTATTTACCGCAGTGGACTTCATTCAATATAATGGCAATAATTTGCTAAGATGGTTGATTGATATTATCTGTATAAATACTAGTGAATGAACTGGAATTGAATCTTGCTTTAATTCTTTTTAAATTTGTGGATTTCATTAGTTTTTTTAAGTAAATGAAGATGATTATGAAAACTCGTATGAAACATTTTTATCGAAAAAGGAAAACTGCCACCAAACGACTCGATATTTTCAATGATATTGCATGAAATAATTGGTTAAAATTTGGCTGGAATTGCGCCAATTTTCACGACCGATGAGAGCTTGTATATCTGCGTGGAGGATGTTAATGACACCTTCGAAAAAGCGTATCAATTAATATTATTGTTACTGTTCAGTTAGCCACCAAGCAAAGACACCACAAGAACACTCCTTTCAGCACTGACACACAAAATATCACCAAGTAAATGCTACTCACTATTTTCTGTTAGTGAATTCGCTTTGGTGGCCTTAGAAATTTTCTTATGGTATAAAAACTTTCGAATAGCAATTCCTCTTTTGTACTCGGAAATTCAGCGAAGTGATACTTCTTTCGGATGATATTTATATTTTTTGCCTCAATTTCACTTGATCTCAACATTCATTATCTTAATTTTTTGTTACTTTGAAAGTATACAAAATTTGGCACTAATATGATTTCGGTATGCTACGGATTTTTTTGCCAACTAGTTTTAAAATTTCGCTAAGTTTGGCGATAATATTACAATATTATAACATAAGACTGACAACCCAAGATGTATTGGGTGAAATTTCAGAATTATGCCAAAAAACGATTAGCGAACCGATATCAAATTAGTTCCCAAAATTGTACTTATAGTGTTCAATTTTAGATTTCAGAACCTTTCCGTTTCGACTTGTTGTCTTAAAGTCTTTTGATTTTTGCGAAACAAAATATATGATAGGTTCTTTCCCTAAAGTTTTCCTCCGTGATATCTAAAGGTCAATACAGACACTGATAAATTTGATACCTACAGAAGAAAACGTTCCTTTAGAAAGCAAATTCCTGTGTTATTCTTTCACTATGGAATGAAGTTTCAGTCGATTTCAACGACCATTCCAAATCTCTTCCTGTTGGCTACTTCTCACTTATAGAAGATACAAAGCCAAATATGGCAAACACTAAAAAAAACCGGCAAATTCTGTTTCTTCTTCGGGTTTGTAATGAGCATATTTTATTAAAAATTTCGCCAATGTTCTTGTGGACAACTGAAACATTTGGTTGTCTTATACCCGATAAGGACATCTATTTTTTGTTGGTGTTTCAGTAAAGATTCTGCATCGATTTTGAGCATGCATTTATTTCAGTAAACAATTATCTTGTAGATTAACAAGTATTTTATGCCTCGTTTTATTGAAATATTTTCCTCTGTATCATATATCTTTATGTAGTCCAGATATTTGGCGTCGAAAAAAAAGAGGCACTAATAGGCACCCCCTGAAAATTTTGGCTCTTGAGCTTGGTTGCAATAACCAAAATAGCCCATTTGATCGGCTTTCTTTTAGTGCGATATTTTGTCTACAGTCGATAGTAACATTGATGATTTTCAAACGATGTTCGACTAAATGGGCAGTATTTTAGTATCAAATTTATGTAGAAAATGTAGTTTGCTTTCTTGAAAAAATTATTGCAATCGGTTGAAGATGTTTCTGTGCCTAGTTCTCTTTTTCTAGCTTAAAGTTCATCTGTCTTGAAAAAAGCCCTATTGTAGTGAGTGCTAGAGGATGCACTCGGATAAATCTCTTCCCGTAGTAATAGATTGCTTTCTTGTTATATAGCATTTCTTGAACGTTGATGTTTTCTAAAAATTTTGTTGGCTTAGGTTGACGGTACTTAAGTATTAACATCAACGCAGTCAGATTTGCGCCACGGGAATCACGCCATCTTCCATTAAAAAAAAATCTCACTGATTGTTTTCTTTTTTCAAATTCTACTGTTAGCTCACACTCTCTATGTTTATCTTGTTCAAATTTAGTCGTTAATAAAATGCATTTTAAAACACTCAATTGAGCTGAAATTTTATATTCAAACTTATTTTGGATGACAATATAGTAATTGAATTATAATTAATATAAATTAATTAATTAAAACTAATTATTCAAGGAATTACAAATACCACCACATTGGCATCATTTTTGGCGACTTAGCGAACATTTTAGAGTGTCAAAACTTGAAAAGGTTTTTCTTACATTTTAAAGCGCTCTTTTGAGCTGAAATTTTCTATACACTATGGTTTTGGGTAAAAATACGATAATTTAATTATAGTTATCCAAAATTATTGACCGAAATTAATTATTTAAAGAATTACAGATACAGTCACGTTGGCTTCATTTTCAGCGACTTGGGTCAAGCCTTTAAAAGATTTTTTTTCTACATTTCAAAGCTGAACAGTTGAACTGAAATTTTATATACACGATTGTTTTGGATGACAATGCGATACTTTGATGATAATTAATAAAAATTAATTGACACTTAATGCTGTGATTCTGTCATATGTATATACATATTTATATTAATTGTAACTATTTAATAACAAGGAACTAAAACAATTATTTTTGTTGATCTAAGTAGGAATTGACATAATTTTTTTTTAATATTACTTGTTTTCAAATAAAACCCTTAAGAGTATTTTTGTTATATCGATATCAAGGCGCGATTCCCGTGGGGCAAATTTTGCTGCGGTGACGCTGATACCTAAGTACCTATTTTTTTTCTTTGTCGATTATACACCAAACACAAAATAAGGCATTAACAACAACTTGTTTCACATAAACAAAAAGTATTGTTTCTCTAAGCACTCTTCGAAGCTTTTTTCGTACATCGCCATAAGTACTCAAACTCGTGAATTGTGTGGTAGGTTTACCACTACTAATAAATTATTACAGGCATTCGGCGATTTTTTTCGTTGCAATTTTATGACTCATCGAATTGGAAAAAAGTAACTTAAAATCTCGTCGTTAAATGAAGTCTTAAAAGGGGAGAGTTTTAATGTAGAAGTATCTTCCTTGAGCATTTATTATTCTCTCAATAAACGGTCTTGATTGTCATCATGGATTTTAGGGATGATAACATAAGCTTATAGTGGAAGATGTATTACTCGTCTGTCGTGTAGTAGAGCTGATTCATGTTAAATCTGACGATGGCTCAATATTGTCGCATTAACATAAAGTGGAAATTGAAAGAGTAGGACCAAACTGGGTTGTCATCCTCGTTACTTGAGCATGACTTAAAATTCCGAGGTCTTAATCAATAGCTTTTAGGTACAACATTACTAAGCTGTTATTCACATTTTCATTAGGTTGTTATGCATATTAAATATTTTTGATTGAAATTAATTTCCATATGATCAAATTTAAGAATGCTTTTCTGAGAATTTTATACAGATAACCTGTCTTTATTTTGAGGCTTAATGAGGTGTATTTCGAAAGGTAAAAGCAAATGAAAAACTGGAGTAGATATTTATATGCATTTAATTTATGAAATGCATTTTTATAAATTTGGTTCTTGTAAATATATCGAAAACAATTAAACAAATTCTTACACAAATTTTAATATTTGTAGAATATACAGTGAAAACAATTTTTAAACTTTATTATTGACAGTTTTAGAAGCAAAAGTAGAAGATAATGTTTATGAGTTGTAAATTAGAATTTACAAGAAAAAATTAAAAAAATTTTTAGAAAAATATTAATTTCCATACTATTTCAATTCTCACCTAGAGAAACTTTCAAATTGCAGTCTGGCAAATTTATGTTCTACATTGCTGCTAGTTTTAAATTTCTTGTACAAGGAGATGCCAATGAAAAAGCAATGCACACCTTAAAAGTGGCTTGATATGATCGCATTGAGATATTACAAAATAGACTTTATTTTCTCTGCTTGGTAATAGAATTTAAAAAAATATAGCTCTGTTTGTGGTGTTCGTTTAATTAACAATGAGATGTTTAAAAATTCAATCGATATGATTTTTTCTCTGATATACACAACGCGAACAAATATTACATACATAATAATTCTATGGTTTTAATTTTTTTGTACACATTTGAAATTTTTTGCTGATTTAAAAAAAGGGAGTTAGTGACAGTTCTTTTGAAGCTTTTAGTAGATTCGCGCGCGCATTTTTCTAATCTAATTTATAAAGTCTTTGCAATCTTTGTTGGATTGAGTCGTGTTAAGTTAACCTATATTTAATTATTTTTGATATTTTTCAATAAACGATTGAATAAACTTTTTCAGGATAAAGTATGGGAATAATATCTCATACTGAATTGAAACGTGCTTGTTCCTATTATAGGCTTAGCCTTTCAATTGAAATCCCGAGAAAAAGCCTAGTTCAACAAAAAAAATTCTGGTACTTATTTTGACTTGCATGGATTTGAATTGAATTTAAAATTAGCATTGTAATCCATGAAACAATTGTTCAGCCTCTTAACGCTATGTGAAGCCAATATTAATTAGATATGCTTATTATTCTCTGTGTAAACATTTTTTTATACTCTTTCCAATAATAAGAGTAAGGCGGGGGGGGGGGAATCCCCAAGTGAGAAATTAAGTAAACTTATGATTTCCTCAATTCTTACTATACTGTAACAAAATTCTTGTAAATAAATTGTTCGTCCTTCTATTAGCGTAAAGGAAAACATCTTGAAATTGAAGGATGTAGAAATATAGGATTTTCGTCATATATGTTTTTGATTGGCCCTTGTTGTACGATGAAGGGAATTGTAAAATATATGAATGGCGTGACATGTAAAAGAGGGTTTCCCTACAAAGAAATAAGAATTAAAAATATAAGTTGTGTGCCATCATAACCGTAATACTAATCACTACACAGGGCAAAAATCCCCTATGAATTTTAAATGTACTTCTTTAAATTGAGTATGAGAAATGTTATCTTTTATATGAGTTCCATAGTCCACTTCTCAAATGCTAAACGTTCTTCCTCTTTTTCTGAAAAAAAAATCATCATAATAACTTTCCATAATTTTTTTTTATCCTTTGATAAATTTTGAACTGAGTTATGGTTCTTATGGTAAAAACATGATTTTCCAAGGAATCGCAGAAAAAATAAATGTCGCCAAAAATGTAAAAGTATTTCTTATGTATATAGTATCTTATACAAGGAAGAGAAGGGGAAATTTACTTAAAAAAGAAAAAAAATAATAACAATAGATAATTTCTAACTGGTTATGGCAACTTTAAAAGCTACTTGAACAAATTTAATTTAGCTCCGTCATCTTCCTGCGATTGCGATATTGGTGGCGAGGAAAATGTAGAACATGTGCTCCTTCTGTGTTCCAAGTTTGAAAGAGAACGGAATATCCCAAGACTGGCATTCAAGGGAGTTAATGTAAATTGGCCTCCGAATCTTCCTCAACTGGTTTCCACCAGAAGTACTTTTAAAACATTCAGTGAGTTTGTTATGAGTATATTTGTAATTCTTCCTAACCTCTAGAGATTATTTTTTGTATTCTTTTTTTTTAATTCTTTATTTTTTTAAATTCCTTTGTATTGTGTGCTTAATACTTATTTCTGTGAGTCCTGTGTGATACTTTGTGGTGCAAGGGGATTTATCATTGTTTTCAATAAAAAAAAATAGATGAAATTTGTTTCGCACACTGCACAATTATACGTATTTATTTCTATGGTTGGCATTCCAAGCTCCGCTTTTCAGATTTTGCAAGCAAATTTAAAAACAAATCAAATGTACCAAATTATTTCCTTTTTAAATTATTAGGTGGCTTTTTTGCTCGTTTTGTTTATTAAAAACGTGAGATTTAAAATTTTACAGTAATATCTTTGCTATGAAATTGAACTAGATAAGAAGCAAATACGTTAATTTTTGGTTTAGTTCGTTTTTATTTCCCAACCCTTGTCCCAAGGATATCGTAGCAATCAAAAATCTATAAAGCTATTCCCAGGCTTGATGCATCGCAATATATTTTGTAGGATTTATACAATTGCGACATTTTTTTCTTTAAATGTTCTTAAAATTTGAATAAAATTTCAAGTGATGCCGCACTAGGGTTTCTTAAGTCCTGTTAAAAGCTGCCATACCACGTCAACAGGAGACCTTTGAATTTGGACTAATTTAATATTTAATGTTCATCAGAGATACGACGGGTATTTAGTGGCATCATGGTTTTCTGACTGATAGTCGAAGTGCCATCCAACATTTGTTAAACTGGAATAGCGTTGATGATAAAACTGGAACTTCTATTCTTAATAAATTAAAATAAGTCTCATCATTTTGTGATGTGCACTTTCAGTGGATTCCCTCGCATGTAGATATACGGGGTAATGAGGAGGTGGCGAAAGAGGGTGCCAGAAAGGCTCTGGCTACATCTAATTGCCTGACTTATCTTGAGCTGTACTCTGCCAGAAAACATATTGATAAAAAGACTTGACTCGTCCCCCCCCCCCCGGTTATCCGATTTGTCCAAAATGTAACATCGAGCAGGCTTCCCCGACTCCTATTCTTGGTGGCCTGGGTTTGTCCTACGACGACTTACTAGGTCTTCCCGAGCTTGTATAGGACTTTTTGAGGGTGAATAAACTCATAGATCTCGTCTAGTAGAAGCTAGACAAGGAGAAAAGCAACAACAACAACATGATTCGAATCCATGACACTACAAAAGTAACAAAGCAACAACGAGATCTTGAAATATACTATTGAAGTTGAAATAATTTTCTATTTGGAAATGTGTGTGGAGTTTGTATCTCAATAAATCTGACTAAGCGAAACCAGTCTTATAGTTCTTGTGAATTGTCATAGTTAAACCAAGAATGCTTAGAGTTGATTGTATCAGTATGTATTTTTAGCGCGTTTTTCACGTAGTGGAACAAAAGCGCTATTAGGACTCAAATTTCGTCTGCGTCTTCGTTCCATATTTTGTCGCACCTTTTTCTCAGCCAATTAAGCAACCAATTGACCTCGGTTTTTCGGCATTGGGTCACATTTGTGCCCTAGATGAGCCGAATCATATTTAAATTTTCCCATAGTTTTCCCGAATTTTATTACAAGTTTTCCTTAATTTCGCTAGTTTACAGCAAAATTTTCTCAAATTTTACCTAGTTTTCAGCAAAATCGTACCAAATTTTCCATAAAATATTTAAAATTTCCCCGAGTTTCCATGGAATTTTCTACAAGATTTTCCTGAATATCTCGCGATTTTACCAAATTTATCCCAAATTTTACTGAGTTTACACAAAATTTTATTGAGTTTACACAAAATTTTCTCGAGTTTTCCTCAAAATTTTCCCCGAATTTTCACGAGTTTTCCACAAAAATTTCCTGGGTTTTCCATAAAAATTTCCTAAGTTTTCCATAAAATTTTCCCGAATTTTCCAAAAAATTTTCCCAGAATTTTTTCTTTTCAGCTCAAGAGTAGTACATTTAGAGGAATGGTACAGTACTACTTTCTGTTAGTAAAAAGTTCATTAGTTGCATTATTGTAAAATACAACATGTGAAAAACGTGCTAAAATTACTTGGCCATGCTAATGATTGATATCTTGTTATCATTTAATGGTTTTATATACGTAGTAAACGCATCTGCAGATGTAGATCCCAACTTTCATTGGTTGAAGTGCTGTAATAATTAATGAATGTCATAGAAGAGCACTTGGCCTCGTAAAAAGATATACTTAATTCAACTTTCAGGACGCAAATTTCTGCGTGATTAATAATGGATACCAAAAGAGTAAACAATTTTGTTAGAATTCTTTTTTTTATTCGGGATATTAACAACAGCTGTGTAAGGCACTTACATCCCTAGAAATGTGGGGGAGTGTGCTTAGTGATGAGTTAGTCAGTAGTGACAGAGAACAAATTGCAAGGTTGCAACAGGAATAATTAATTAATAATATTTAAACTATTAAATCAGTGTTTCTCAAAGTTTTACTATTTACGATCAATCACAATTTTCCTCGCCCTGCTGCAAAATATAACATTGAATTTAATTCAATAATACACTTTGACACTAAAGCTACAATACGACTTTAACCTCTTAAGTGCTATTGGCGTATATAAATGTCTCGCTTAGTCAAAGTGTTGATTGCCCCGGACATATATATTCGTTTCTCGGAATTACGATAGTTTTTGTACACTGTTATCCGTAAAATTATTCCGAAGAGTTTGGAATGCAATAAAAGGACCTTTATAGTGTGTTTACGTAGGATTTACATATTTCAGATAATTTGTTATTTATTCCTTTCTCCCCCCCCCCAATACATCACATGCGCGCACCTACGTGTAAAATAGGGGATTAACACAATTTAAATTCTTAAAAGAGGGAGGAGAGTGTGGCCACATCCTTCGAGAAAGAGTACACGCGAAGTCTTGAAACGAGGATCTCTCAAGCATTTATATCAATAAATGTTTGTGAATCTGACGGATCGACTGGGTGTGTGCTCTTTTTCGTTTAGTGTAGAATAAACACAACCAACACTTCGAAACACACAGTCATTTCATTCCACTAAATTTAATTAAAAAATACATTACACAGATTAACACAATTTAAATTCTTAAAAGAGGGAGGAGAGTGTGGCCACATCCTTCGAGAAAGAGTACACGCGCAGTCTTGAGATGAGGATCTCTCAAGCATTTATATCAATAAATGTTTGTGAATCTGTCGGATCGACTGGGTGTGTGCTCTATTTCGTTTAGTGTAGAATAAACACAACCAACACTTCGAAACACACAGTCATTTCATTACACTAAATTTAATTAAAAAATACATTACAAAGATTAACACAATTTAAATTCTTAAAAGAGAGAGGAGAGTGTGGAAACATCCTTCAAGAAAGAGTACACACGCAGTCTTGAGACGAGGATCTCTCAAACATTTATATCAATAAATGTTTCTGAATCTGACGGATCGACTGGGTGTGTGCTCTTTTTCGTTTAGTGTAGAATAAGCACAACCAACACTTCGAAACACACAGTCATTTCATGCCACTAAATTTAATTAAAAAATACATTACACACATTAACACAATTTAAATTCTTAAAAGAGGTAGGAGAGTGTGGACACATCCTTCGAGAAAGAGTACACGCGCAGTCTTGAGACGAGGATCTCTCAAGCATTTATATCAATAAATGTTTGTGAATCTGACGGATCGACTGGGTGTGTGCTCTTTTTCGTTTAGTGTAGAATAAACACAACCAACACTTCGAAACACACAGTCATTTCATTACGCTAAATTTAATTAAAAAATACATTACACAGATTAACACAATTTAAATTCTTAAAAGAGGGAGGAGAGTGTGGACACATCCTTCGAGAAAGAATACACGCGCAGTCTTGAGATGAGGATCTCTCAAGCATTTATATCAATAAATGTTTGTGAATCTGTCGGATCGACTGGGTGTGTGCTCTTTTTCGTTTAGTGTAGAATAAACACAACCAACACTTCGAAACACACAGTCATTTCATTACACTAAATTTAATTAAAAAATACATTACACAGATTAACACAATTTAAATTCTTAAAAGAGGGAGGAGAGTGTGGCCACTTTTTCGAGAAAGTGTACACGCACAGTCTTGAGACGAGGATCTCTCAAGGATTTATATCATTAATGTTTGTGAATCTGACGGATCGACTGGGTGTGTGCTCTTTTTCGTTTAGTGTAGAATAAACACAATCAACACTTCGAAACACACAGTCATTTCATTACACTAAATTTAATTAAAGATACATTACACAGATTAACACAATTTAAGTTCTTAAAAGAGGGAGGAGAGTGTGGCTACATCCTTCGAGAAAGAGTACAAGCGCAGTCTTGAGACGAGGATCTCTCAAGCATTTATATCAATAAATGTTTGTGAATCTGACGGATCGACTGGGTGTGTGCTCTTTTTCGTTTAGTGTAGAATAAACACAACCAACACTTCGAAACACACAGTCATTTCATTACACTAAATTTAATTTTAAAAAACATTACACAGATAAACATAATTTAAATTCTTAAAAGAGGGAGGAGAGTGTGGCCACATCCTTCGAGAAAGAGTACACGCGCAGTCTTGAGACGAGGATCTCTCAAGCATTTATATCAATAAATGTTTGTGAATCTGACGGATCGACTGGGTGTGTGCTCTTTTTCGTTTAGTGTAGAATAAACACAACCAACACTTCGAAACACACAGTCATTTCATTACACTAAATTTAATTAAAAATACATTACACAGATTAACACAATTTAAATTCTTAAAAGAGGGAGGAGAGTGTGGCCACATCCTTCGAGAAAGAGTACACGCGCAGTCTTGAGACGAGGATCTCTCAAGCATTTATATCAATAAATGTTTGTGAATCTGACGGATCGACTGGGTGTGTGCTCTTTTTCGTTTAGTGTAGAATAAACACAACCAACACTTCGAAACACACAGTCATTTCATTACACTAAATTTAATTAAAAAATACATTACACAGATTAACACAATTTAAATTCTTAAAAGAGGGAGGAGAGTGTGGACACATCCTTCGAGAAAGAGTACACGCGCAGTCTTGAGACGAGGATCTCTCAAGCATTTATATCAATAAATGTTTGTGAATCTGACGGATCGACTGGGTGTGTGCTCTTTTTCGTTTAGTGTAGAATAAACACAACCAACACTTCGAAACACACAGTCATTTCATTACACTAAATTTAATTAAAAAATACATTACACAGATTAACACAATTTAAATTCTTAAAAGAGGGAGGAGAGTGTGGCCACATCCTTCGAGAAAGAGTACACGCGCAGTCTTGAGACGAGGATCTCTCAAGCATTTATATCAATAAATGTTTGTGAATCTGACGGATCGACTGGGTGTGTGCTCTTTTTCGTTTAGTGTAGAATAAACACAACCAACACTTCGAAACACACAGTCATTTCATTACACTAAATTTAATTAAAAATACATTACACAGATTAACACAATTTAAATTCTTAAAAGAGGGAGGAGAGTGTGGCCACATCCTTCGAGAAAGAGTACACGCGCAGTCTTGAGACGAGGATCTCTCAAGCATTTATATCAATAAATGTTTGTGAATCTGACGGATCGACTGGGTGTGTGCTCTTTTTCGTTTAGTGTAGAATAAACACAACCAACACTTCGAAACACACAGTCATTTCATTACACTAAATTTAATTAAAAATACATTACACAGATTAACACAATTTAAATTCTTAAAAGAGGGAGGAGAGTGTGGCCACATCCTTCGAGAAAGAGTACACGCGCAGTCTTGAGATGAGGATCTCTCAAGCATTTATATCAATAAATGTTTGTGAATCTGTCGGATCGACTGGGTGTGTGCTCTTTTTCGTTTAGTGTAGAATAAACACAACCAACACTTCGAAACACACAGTCATTTCATTACACTAAATTTAATTAAAAAATACATTACACAGATTAACACAATTTAAATTCTTAAAAGAGGGAGGAGAGTGTGGCACATCCTTCGAGAAAGAGTACACGCGCAGTCTTGAGACGAGGATCTCTCAAGCATTTATATCAATAAATGTTTGTGAATCTGACGGATCGACTGGGTGTGTGCTCTTTTTCGTTTAGTGTAGAATAAACACAACCAACACTTCGAAACACACAGTCATTTCATTACACTAAATTTAATTAAAAAATACATTACACAGATTAACACAATTTAAATTCTTAAAAGAGGGAGGAGAGTGTGGCCACATCCTTCGAGAAAGAGTACACGCGCAGTCTTGAGACGAGGATCTCTCAAGCATTTATATCAATAAATGTTTGTGAATCTGACGGATCGACTGGGTGTGTGCTCTTTTTCGTTTAGTGTAGAATAAACACAACCAACACTTCGAAACACACAGTCATTTCATTACACTAAATTTAATTAAAAAATACATTACACAGATTAACACAATTTAAATTCTTAAAAGAGGGAGGAGAGTGTGGCCACATCCTTCGAGAAAGAGTACACGCGCAGTCTTGAGACGAGGATCTCTCAAGCATTTATATCAATAAATGTTTGTGAATCTGACGGATCGACTGGGTGTGTGCTCTTTTTCGTTTAGTGTAGAATAAACACAACCAACACTTCGAAACACACAGTCATTTCATTACACTAAATTTAATTAAAAAATACATTACACAGATTAACACAATTTAAATTCTTAAAAGAGGGAGGAGAGTGTGGCCACATCCTTCGAGAAAGAGTACACGCGCAGTCTTGAGACGAGGATCTCTCAAGCATTTATATCAATAAATGTTTGTGAATCTGACGGATCGACTGGGTGTGTGCTCTTTTTCGTTTAGTGTAGAATAAACACAACCAACACTTCGAAACACACAGTCATTTCATTACACTAAATTTAATTAAAAAATACATTACACAGATTAACACAATTTAAATTCTTAAAAGAGGGAGGAGAGTGTGGCCACATCCTTCGAGAAAGAGTACACGCGCAGTCTTGAGACGAGGATCTCTCAAGCATTTATATCAATAAATGTTTGTGAATCTGACGGATCGACTGGGTGTGTGCTCTTTTTCGTTTAGTGTAGAATAAACACAACCAACACTTCGAAACACACAGTCATTTCATTACACTAAATTTAATTAAAAAATACATTACACAGATTAACACAATTTAAATTCTTAAAAGAGGGAGGAGAGTGTGGCACATCCTTCGAGAAAGAGTACACGCGCAGTCTTGAGACGAGGATCTCTCAAGCATTTATATCAATAAATGTTTGTGAATCTGACGGATCGACTGGGTGTGTGCTCTTTTTCGTTTAGTGTAGAATAAACACAACCAACACTTCGAAACACACAGTCATTTCATTACACTAAATTTAATTAAAAATACATTACACAGATTAACACAATTTAAATTCTTAAAAGAGGGAGGAGAGTGTGGCCACATCCTTCGAGAAAGAGTACACGCGCAGTCTTGAGACGAGGATCTCTCAAGCATTTATATCAATAAATGTTTGTGAATCTGACGGATCGACTGGGTGTGTGCTCTTTTTCGTTTAGTGTAGAATAAACACAACCAACACTTCGAAACACACAGTCATTTCATTACACTAAATTTAATTAAAAAATACATTACACAGATTAACACAATTTAAATTCTTAAAAGAGGGAGGAGAGTGTGGCACATCCTTCGAGAAAGAGTACACGCGCAGTCTTGAGACGAGGATCTCTCAAGCATTTATATCAATAAATGTTTGTGAATCTGACGGATCGACTGGGTGTGTGCTCTTTTTCGTTTAGTGTAGAATAAACACAACCAACACTTCGAAACACACAGTCATTTCATTACACTAAATTTAATTAAAAAATACATTACACAGATTAACACAATTTAAATTCTTAAAAGAGGGAGGAGAGTGTGGCACATCCTTCGAGAAAGAGTACACGCGCAGTCTTGAGACGAGGATCTCTCAAGCATTTATATCAATAAATGTTTGTGAATCTGACGGATCGACTGGGTGTGTGCTCTTTTTCGTTTAGTGTAGAATAAACACAACCAACACTTCGAAACACACAGTCATTTCATTACACTAAATTTAATTAAAAATACATTACACAGATTAACACAATTTAAATTCTTAAAAGAGGGAGGAGAGTGTGGCACATCCTTCGAGAAAGAGTACACGCGCAGTCTTGAGACGAGGATCTCTCAAGCATTTATATCAATAAATGTTTGTGAATCTGACGGATCGACTGGGTGTGTGCTCTTTTTCGTTTAGTGTAGAATAAACACAACCAACACTTCGAAACACACAGTCATTTCATTACACTAAATTTAATTAAAAAATACATTACACAGATTAACACAATTTAAATTCTTAAAAGAGGGAGGAGAGTGTGGCCACATCCTTCGAGAAAGAGTACACGCGCAGTCTTGAGACGAGGATCTCTCAAGCATTTATATCAATAAATGTTTGTGAATCTGACGGATCGACTGGGTGTGTGCTCTTTTTCGTTTAGTGTAGAATAAACACAACCAACACTTCGAAACACACAGTCATTTCATTACACTAAATTTAATTAAAAAATACATTACACAGATTAACACAATTTAAATTCTTAAAAGAGGGAGGAGAGTGTGGCCACATCCTTCGAGAAAGAGTACACGCGCAGTCTTGAGACGAGGATCTCTCAAGCATTTATATCAATAAATGTTTGTGAATCTGACGGATCGACTGGGTGTGTGCTCTTTTTCGTTTAGTGTAGAATAAACACAACCAACACTTCGAAACACACAGTCATTTCATTACACTAAATTTAATTAAAAAATACATTACACAGATTAACACAATTTAAATTCTTAAAAGAGGGAGGAGAGTGTGGCACATCCTTCGAGAAAGAGTACACGCGCAGTCTTGAGACGAGGATCTCTCAAGCATTTATATCAATAAATGTTTGTGAATCTGACGGATCGACTGGGTGTGTGCTCTTTTTCGTTTAGTGTAGAATAAACACAACCAACACTTCGAAACACACAGTCATTTCATTACACTAAATTTAATTAAAAAATACATTACACAGATTAACACAATTTAAATTCTTAAAAGAGGGAGGAGAGTGTGGCACATCCTTCGAGAAAGAGTACACGCGCAGTCTTGAGACGAGGATCTCTCAAGCATTTATATCAATAAATGTTTGTGAATCTGACGGATCGACTGGGTGTGTGCTCTTTTTCGTTTAGTGTAGAATAAACACAACCAACACTTCGAAACACACAGTCATTTCATTACACTAAATTTAATTAAAAATACATTACACAGATTAACACAATTTAAATTCTTAAAAGAGGGAGGAGAGTGTGGCACATCCTTCGAGAAAGAGTACACGCGCAGTCTTGAGACGAGGATCTCTCAAGCATTTATATCAATAAATGTTTGTGAATCTGACGGATCGACTGGGTGTGTGCTCTTTTTCGTTTAGTGTAGAATAAACACAACCAACACTTCGAAACACACAGTCATTTCATTACACTAAATTTAATTAAAAATACATTACACAGATTAACACAATTTAAATTCTTAAAAGAGGGAGGAGAGTGTGGCCACATCCTTCGAGAAAGAGTACACGCGCAGTCTTGAGACGAGGATCTCTCAAGCATTTATATCAATAAATGTTTGTGAATCTGACGGATCGACTGGGTGTGTGCTCTTTTTCGTTTAGTGTAGAATAAACACAACCAACACTTCGAAACACACAGTCATTTCATTACACTAAATTTAATTAAAAAATACATTACACAGATTAACACAATTTAAATTCTTAAAAGAGGGAGGAGAGTGTGGCACATCCTTCGAGAAAGAGTACACGCGCAGTCTTGAGACGAGGATCTCTCAAGCATTTATATCAATAAATGTTTGTGAATCTGACGGATCGACTGGGTGTGTGCTCTTTTTCGTTTAGTGTAGAATAAACACAACCAACACTTCGAAACACACAGTCATTTCATTACACTAAATTTAATTAAAAATACATTACACAGATTAACACAATTTAAATTCTTAAAAGAGGGAGGAGAGTGTGGCCACATCCTTCGAGAAAGAGTACACGCGCAGTCTTGAGACGAGGATCTCTCAAGCATTTATATCAATAAATGTTTGTGAATCTGACGGATCGACTGGGTGTGTGCTCTTTTTCGTTTAGTGTAGAATAAACACAACCAACACTTCGAAACACACAGTCATTTCATTACACTAAATTTAATTAAAAATACATTACACAGATTAACACAATTTAAATTCTTAAAAGAGGGAGGAGAGTGTGGCACATCCTTCGAGAAAGAGTACACGCGCAGTCTTGAGACGAGGATCTCTCAAGCATTTATATCAATAAATGTTTGTGAATCTGACGGATCGACTGGGTGTGTGCTCTTTTTCGTTTAGTGTAGAATAAACACAACCAACACTTCGAAACACACAGTCATTTCATTACACTAAATTTAATTAAAAATACATTACACAGATTAACACAATTTAAATTCTTAAAAGAGGGAGGAGAGTGTGGCACATCCTTCGAGAAAGAGTACACGCGCAGTCTTGAGACGAGGATCTCTCAAGCATTTATATCAATAAATGTTTGTGAATCTGACGGATCGACTGGGTGTGTGCTCTTTTTCGTTTAGTGTAGAATAAACACAACCAACACTTCGAAACACACAGTCATTTCATTACACTAAATTTAATTAAAAAATACATTACACAGATTAACACAATTTAAATTCTTAAAAGAGGGAGGAGAGTGTGGCCACATCCTTCGAGAAAGAGTACACGCGCAGTCTTGAGACGAGGATCTCTCAAGCATTTATATCAATAAATGTTTGTGAATCTGACGGATCGACTGGGTGTGTGCTCTTTTTCGTTTAGTGTAGAATAAACACAACCAACACTTCGAAACACACAGTCATTTCATTACACTAAATTTAATTAAAAAATACATTACACAGATTAACACAATTTAAATTCTTAAAAGAGGGAGGAGAGTGTGGCACATCCTTCGAGAAAGAGTACACGCGCAGTCTTGAGACGAGGATCTCTCAAGCATTTATATCAATAAATGTTTGTGAATCTGACGGATCGACTGGGTGTGTGCTCTTTTTCGTTTAGTGTAGAATAAACACAACC
The DNA here is from genome assembly GCA_019973975.1 of Trichonephila clavata. Taxonomy (NCBI): domain Eukaryota; kingdom Metazoa; phylum Arthropoda; class Arachnida; order Araneae; family Nephilidae; genus Trichonephila; species Trichonephila clavata. The sequence continues at coordinate 195,750 of BMAO01015611.1, forward strand.
AACACTTCGAAACACACAGTCATTTCATTACACTAAATTTAATTAAAAAATACATTACACAGATTAACACAATTTAAATTCTTAAAAGAGGGAGGAGAGTGTGGCCACATCCTTCGAGAAAGAGTACACGCGCAGTCTTGAGACGAGGATCTCTCAAGCATTTATATCAATAAATGTTTGTGAATCTGACGGATCGACTGGGTGTGTGCTCTTTTTCGTTTAGTGTAGAATAAACACAACCAACACTTCGAAACACACAGTCATTTCATTACACTAAATTTAATTAAAAAATACATTACACAGATTAACACAATTTAAATTCTTAAAAGAGGGAGGAGAGTGTGGCACATCCTTCGAGAAAGAGTACACGCGCAGTCTTGAGACGAGGATCTCTCAAGCATTTATATCAATAAATGTTTGTGAATCTGACGGATCGACTGGGTGTGTGCTCTTTTTCGTTTAGTGTAGAATAAACACAACCAACACTTCGAAACACACAGTCATTTCATTACACTAAATTTAATTAAAAATACATTACACAGATTAACACAATTTAAATTCTTAAAAGAGGGAGGAGAGTGTGGCCACATCCTTCGAGAAAGAGTACACGCGCAGTCTTGAGACGAGGATCTCTCAAGCATTTATATCAATAAATGTTTGTGAATCTGACGGATCGACTGGGTGTGTGCTCTTTTTCGTTTAGTGTAGAATAAACACAACCAACACTTCGAAACACACAGTCATTTCATTACACTAAATTTAATTAAAAAATACATTACACAGATTAACACAATTTAAATTCTTAAAAGAGGGAGGAGAGTGTGGCCACATCCTTCGAGAAAGAGTACACGCGCAGTCTTGAGACGAGGATCTCTCAAGCATTTATATCAATAAATGTTTGTGAATCTGACGGATCGACTGGGTGTGTGCTCTTTTTCGTTTAGTGTAGAATAAACACAACCAACACTTCGAAACACACAGTCATTTCATTACACTAAATTTAATTAAAAATACATTACACAGATTAACACAATTTAAATTCTTAAAAGAGGGAGGAGAGTGTGGCACATCCTTCGAGAAAGAGTACACGCGCAGTCTTGAGACGAGGATCTCTCAAGCATTTATATCAATAAATGTTTGTGAATCTGACGGATCGACTGGGTGTGTGCTCTTTTTCGTTTAGTGTAGAATAAACACAACCAACACTTCGAAACACACAGTCATTTCATTACACTAAATTTAATTAAAAAATACATTACACAGATTAACACAATTTAAATTCTTAAAAGAGGGAGGAGAGTGTGGCCACATCCTTCGAGAAAGAGTACACGCGCAGTCTTGAGACGAGGATCTCTCAAGCATTTATATCAATAAATGTTTGTGAATCTGACGGATCGACTGGGTGTGTGCTCTTTTTCGTTTAGTGTAGAATAAACACAACCAACACTTCGAAACACACAGTCATTTCATTACACTAAATTTAATTAAAAATACATTACACAGATTAACACAATTTAAATTCTTAAAAGAGGGAGGAGAGTGTGGCCACATCCTTCGAGAAAGAGTACACGCGCAGTCTTGAGACGAGGATCTCTCAAGCATTTATATCAATAAATGTTTGTGAATCTGACGGATCGACTGGGTGTGTGCTCTTTTTCGTTTAGTGTAGAATAAACACAACCAACACTTCGAAACACACAGTCATTTCATTACACTAAATTTAATTAAAAAATACATTACACAGATTAACACAATTTAAATTCTTAAAAGAGGGAGGAGAGTGTGGCCACATCCTTCGAGAAAGAGTACACGCGCAGTCTTGAGACGAGGATCTCTCAAGCATTTATATCAATAAATGTTTGTGAATCTGACGGATCGACTGGGTGTGTGCTCTTTTTCGTTTAGTGTAGAATAAACACAACCAACACTTCGAAACACACAGTCATTTCATTACACTAAATTTAATTAAAAATACATTACACAGATTAACACAATTTAAATTCTTAAAAGAGGGAGGAGAGTGTGGCACATCCTTCGAGAAAGAGTACACGCGCAGTCTTGAGACGAGGATCTCTCAAGCATTTATATCAATAAATGTTTGTGAATCTGACGGATCGACTGGGTGTGTGCTCTTTTTCGTTTAGTGTAGAATAAACACAACCAACACTTCGAAACACACAGTCATTTCATTACACTAAATTTAATTAAAAAATACATTACACAGATTAACACAATTTAAATTCTTAAAAGAGGGAGGAGAGTGTGGCCACATCCTTCGAGAAAGAGTACACGCGCAGTCTTGAGACGAGGATCTCTCAAGCATTTATATCAATAAATGTTTGTGAATCTGACGGATCGACTGGGTGTGTGCTCTTTTTCGTTTAGTGTAGAATAAACACAACCAACACTTCGAAACACACAGTCATTTCATTACACTAAATTTAATTAAAAAATACATTACACAGATTAACACAATTTAAATTCTTAAAAGAGGGAGGAGAGTGTGGCACATCCTTCGAGAAAGAGTACACGCGCAGTCTTGAGACGAGGATCTCTCAAGCATTTATATCAATAAATGTTTGTGAATCTGACGGATCGACTGGGTGTGTGCTCTTTTTCGTTTAGTGTAGAATAAACACAACCAACACTTCGAAACACACAGTCATTTCATTACACTAAATTTAATTAAAAAATACATTACACAGATTAACACAATTTAAATTCTTAAAAGAGGAGGAGAGTGTGGCCACATCCTTCGAGAAAGAGTACACGCGCAGTCTTGAGACGAGGATCTCTCAAGCATTTATATCAATAAATGTTTGTGAATCTGACGGATCGACTGGGTGTGTGCTCTTTTTCGTTTAGTGTAGAATAAACACAACCAACACTTCGAAACACACAGTCATTTCATTACACTAAATTTAATTAAAAATACATTACACAGATTAACACAATTTAAATTCTTAAAAGAGGGAGGAGAGTGTGGCCACATCCTTCGAGAAAGAGTACACGCGCAGTCTTGAGACGAGGATCTCTCAAGCATTTATATCAATAAATGTTTGTGAATCTGACGGATCGACTGGGTGTGTGCTCTTTTTCGTTTAGTGTAGAATAAACACAACCAACACTTCGAAACACACAGTCATTTCATTACACTAAATTTAATTAAAAATACATTACACAGATTAACACAATTTAAATTCTTAAAAGAGGGAGGAGAGTGTGGCCACATCCTTCGAGAAAGAGTACACGCGCAGTCTTGAGACGAGGATCTCTCAAGCATTTATATCAATAAATGTTTGTGAATCTGACGGATCGACTGGGTGTGTGCTCTTTTTCGTTTAGTGTAGAATAAACACAACCAACACTTCGAAACACACAGTCATTTCATTACACTAAATTTAATTAAAAAATACATTACACAGATTAACACAATTTAAATTCTTAAAAGAGGGAGGAGAGTGTGGCCACATCCTTCGAGAAAGAGTACACGCGCAGTCTTGAGACGAGGATCTCTCAAGCATTTATATCAATAAATGTTTGTGAATCTGACGGATCGACTGGGTGTGTGCTCTTTTTCGTTTAGTGTAGAATAAACACAACCAACACTTCGAAACACACAGTCATTTCATTACACTAAATTTAATTAAAAAATACATTACACAGATTAACACAATTTAAATTCTTAAAAGAGGGAGGAGAGTGTGGCACATCCTTCGAGAAAGAGTACACGCGCAGTCTTGAGACGAGGATCTCTCAAGCATTTATATCAATAAATGTTTGTGAATCTGACGGATCGACTGGGTGTGTGCTCTTTTTCGTTTAGTGTAGAATAAACACAACCAACACTTCGAAACACACAGTCATTTCATTACACTAAATTTAATTAAAAAATACATTACACAGATTAACACAATTTAAATTCTTAAAAGAGGGAGGAGAGTGTGGCCACATCCTTCGAGAAAGAGTACACGCGCAGTCTTGAGACGAGGATCTCTCAAGCATTTATATCAATAAATGTTTGTGAATCTGACGGATCGACTGGGTGTGTGCTCTTTTTCGTTTAGTGTAGAATAAACACAACCAACACTTCGAAACACACAGTCATTTCATTACACTAAATTTAATTAAAAATACATTACACAGATTAACACAATTTAAATTCTTAAAAGAGGGAGGAGAGTGTGGCACATCCTTCGAGAAAGAGTACACGCGCAGTCTTGAGACGAGGATCTCTCAAGCATTTATATCAATAAATGTTTGTGAATCTGACGGATCGACTGGGTGTGTGCTCTTTTTCGTTTAGTGTAGAATAAACACAACCAACACTTCGAAACACACAGTCATTTCATTACACTAAATTTAATTAAAAAATACATTACACAGATTAACACAATTTAAATTCTTAAAAGAGGGAGGAGAGTGTGGCCACATCCTTCGAGAAAGAGTACACGCGCAGTCTTGAGACGAGGATCTCTCAAGCATTTATATCAATAAATGTTTGTGAATCTGACGGATCGACTGGGTGTGTGCTCTTTTTCGTTTAGTGTAGAATAAACACAACCAACACTTCGAAACACACAGTCATTTCATTACACTAAATTTAATTAAAAAATACATTACACAGATTAACACAATTTAAATTCTTAAAAGAGGGAGGAGAGTGTGGCACATCCTTCGAGAAAGAGTACACGCGCAGTCTTGAGACGAGGATCTCTCAAGCATTTATATCAATAAATGTTTGTGAATCTGACGGATCGACTGGGTGTGTGCTCTTTTTCGTTTAGTGTAGAATAAACACAACCAACACTTCGAAACACACAGTCATTTCATTACACTAAATTTAATTAAAAAATACATTACACAGATTAACACAATTTAAATTCTTAAAAGAGGGAGGAGAGTGTGGCCACATCCTTCGAGAAAGAGTACACGCGCAGTCTTGAGACGAGGATCTCTCAAGCATTTATATCAATAAATGTTTGTGAATCTGACGGATCGACTGGGTGTGTGCTCTTTTTCGTTTAGTGTAGAATAAACACAACCAACACTTCGAAACACACAGTCATTTCATTACACTAAATTTAATTAAAAAATACATTACACAGATTAACACAATTTAAATTCTTAAAAGAGGGAGGAGAGTGTGGCACATCCTTCGAGAAAGAGTACACGCGCAGTCTTGAGACGAGGATCTCTCAAGCATTTATATCAATAAATGTTTGTGAATCTGACGGATCGACTGGGTGTGTGCTCTTTTTCGTTTAGTGTAGAATAAACACAACCAACACTTCGAAACACACAGTCATTTCATTACACTAAATTTAATTAAAAAATACATTACACAGATTAACACAATTTAAATTCTTAAAAGAGGGAGGAGAGTGTGGCCACATCCTTCGAGAAAGAGTACACGCGCAGTCTTGAGACGAGGATCTCTCAAGCATTTATATCAATAAATGTTTGTGAATCTGACGGATCGACTGGGTGTGTGCTCTTTTTCGTTTAGTGTAGAATAAACACAACCAACACTTCGAAACACACAGTCATTTCATTACACTAAATTTAATTAAAAAATACATTACACAGATTAACACAATTTAAATTCTTAAAAGAGGGAGGAGAGTGTGGCACATCCTTCGAGAAAGAGTACACGCGCAGTCTTGAGACGAGGATCTCTCAAGCATTTATATCAATAAATGTTTGTGAATCTGACGGATCGACTGGGTGTGTGCTCTTTTTCGTTTAGTGTAGAATAAACACAACCAACACTTCGAAACACACAGTCATTTCATTACACTAAATTTAATTAAAAAATACATTACACAGATTAACACAATTTAAATTCTTAAAAGAGGGAGGAGAGTGTGGCCACATCCTTCGAGAAAGAGTACACGCGCAGTCTTGAGACGAGGATCTCTCAAGCATTTATATCAATAAATGTTTGTGAATCTGACGGATCGACTGGGTGTGTGCTCTTTTTCGTTTAGTGTAGAATAAACACAACCAACACTTCGAAACACACAGTCATTTCATTACACTAAATTTAATTAAAAAATACATTACACAGATTAACACAATTTAAATTCTTAAAAGAGGGAGGAGAGTGTGGCCACATCCTTCGAGAAAGAGTACACGCGCAGTCTTGAGACGAGGATCTCTCAAGCATTTATATCAATAAATGTTTGTGAATCTGACGGATCGACTGGGTGTGTGCTCTTTTTCGTTTAGTGTAGAATAAACACAACCAACACTTCGAAACACACAGTCATTTCATTACACTAAATTTAATTAAAAAATACATTACACAGATTAACACAATTTAAATTCTTAAAAGAGGGAGGAGAGTGTGGCCACATCCTTCGAGAAAGAGTACACGCGCAGTCTTGAGACGAGGATCTCTCAAGCATTTATATCAATAAATGTTTGTGAATCTGACGGATCGACTGGGTGTGTGCTCTTTTTCGTTTAGTGTAGAATAAACACAACCAACACTTCGAAACACACAGTCATTTCATTACACTAAATTTAATTAAAAAATACATTACACAGATTAACACAATTTAAATTCTTAAAAGAGGGAGGAGAGTGTGGCCACATCCTTCGAGAAAGAGTACACGCGCAGTCTTGAGACGAGGATCTCTCAAGCATTTATATCAATAAATGTTTGTGAATCTGACGGATCGACTGGGTGTGTGCTCTTTTTCGTTTAGTGTAGAATAAACACAACCAACACTTCGAAACACACAGTCATTTCATTACACTAAATTTAATTAAAAAATACATTACACAGATTAACACAATTTAAATTCTTAAAAGAGGAGGAGAGTGTGGCCACATCCTTCGAGAAAGAGTACACGCGCAGTCTTGAGACGAGGATCTCTCAAGCATTTATATCAATAAATGTTTGTGAATCTGACGGATCGACTGGGTGTGTGCTCTTTTTCGTTTAGTGTAGAATAAACACAACCAACACTTCGAAACACACAGTCATTTCATTACACTAAATTTAATTAAAAAATACATTACACAGATTAACACAATTTAAATTCTTAAAAGAGGGAGGAGAGTGTGGCCACATCCTTCGAGAAAGAGTACACGCGCAGTCTTGAGACGAGGATCTCTCAAGCATTTATATCAATAAATGTTTGTGAATCTGACGGATCGACTGGGTGTGTGCTCTTTTTCGTTTAGTGTAGAATAAACACAACCAACACTTCGAAACACACAGTCATTTCATTACACTAAATTTAATTAAAAAATACATTACACAGATTAACACAATTTAAATTCTTAAAAGAGGGAGGAGAGTGTGGCCACATCCTTCGAGAAAGAGTACACGCGCAGTCTTGAGACGAGGATCTCTCAAGCATTTATATCAATAAATGTTTGTGAATCTGACGGATCGACTGGGTGTGTGCTCTTTTTCGTTTAGTGTAGAATAAACACAACCAACACTTCGAAACACACAGTCATTTCATTACACTAAATTTAATTAAAAAATACATTACACAGATTAACACAATTTAAATTCTTAAAAGAGGGAGGAGAGTGTGGCCACATCCTTCGAGAAAGAGTACACGCGCAGTCTTGAGACGAGGATCTCTCAAGCATTTATATCAATAAATGTTTGTGAATCTGACGGATCGACTGGGTGTGTGCTCTTTTTCGTTTAGTGTAGAATAAACACAACCAACACTTCGAAACACACAGTCATTTCATTACACTAAATTTAATTAAAAAATACATTACACAGATTAACACAATTTAAATTCTTAAAAGAGGGAGGAGAGTGTGGCACATCCTTCGAGAAAGAGTACACGCGCAGTCTTGAGACGAGGATCTCTCAAGCATTTATATCAATAAATGTTTGTGAATCTGACGGATCGACTGGGTGTGTGCTCTTTTTCGTTTAGTGTAGAATAAACACAACCAACACTTCGAAACACACAGTCATTTCATTACACTAAATTTAATTAAAAATACATTACACAGATTAACACAATTTAAATTCTTAAAAGAGGGAGGAGAGTGTGGCCACATCCTTCGAGAAAGAGTACACGCGCAGTCTTGAGACGAGGATCTCTCAAGCATTTATATCAATAAATGTTTGTGAATCTGACGGATCGACTGGGTGTGTGCTCTTTTTCGTTTAGTGTAGAATAAACACAACCAACACTTCGAAACACACAGTCATTTCATTACACTAAATTTAATTAAAAAATACATTACACAGATTAACACAATTTAAATTCTTAAAAGAGGGAGGAGAGTGTGGCCACATCCTTCGAGAAAGAGTACACGCGCAGTCTTGAGACGAGGATCTCTCAAGCATTTATATCAATAAATGTTTGTGAATCTGACGGATCGACTGGGTGTGTGCTCTTTTTCGTTTAGTGTAGAATAAACACAACCAACACTTCGAAACACACAGTCATTTCATTACACTAAATTTAATTAAAAATACATTACACAGATTAACACAATTTAAATTCTTAAAAGAGGGAGGAGAGTGTGGCCACATCCTTCGAGAAAGAGTACACGCGCAGTCTTGAGACGAGGATCTCTCAAGCATTTATATCAATAAATGTTTGTGAATCTGACGGATCGACTGGGTGTGTGCTCTTTTTCGTTTAGTGTAGAATAAACACAACCAACACTTCGAAACACACAGTCATTTCATTACACTAAATTTAATTAAAAAATACATTACACAGATTAACACAATTTAAATTCTTAAAAGAGGGAGGAGAGTGTGGCCACATCCTTCGAGAAAGAGTACACGCGCAGTCTTGAGACGAGGATCTCTCAAGCATTTATATCAATAAATGTTTGTGAATCTGACGGATCGACTGGGTGTGTGCTCTTTTTCGTTTAGTGTAGAATAAACACAACCAACACTTCGAAACACACAGTCATTTCATTACACTAAATTTAATTAAAAAATACATTACACAGATTAACACAATTTAAATTCTTAAAAGAGGGAGGAGAGTGTGGCCACATCCTTCGAGAAAGAGTACACGCGCAGTCTTGAGACGAGGATCTCTCAAGCATTTATATCAATAAATGTTTGTGAATCTGACGGATCGACTGGGTGTGTGCTCTTTTTCGTTTAGTGTAGAATAAACACAACCAACACTTCGAAACACACAGTCATTTCATTACACTAAATTTAATTAAAAAATACATTACACAGATTAACACAATTTAAATTCTTAAAAGAGGAGGAGAGTGTGGCACATCCTTCGAGAAAGAGTACACGCGCAGTCTTGAGACGAGGATCTCTCAAGCATTTATATCAATAAATGTTTGTGAATCTGACGGATCGACTGGGTGTGTGCTCTTTTTCGTTTAGTGTAGAATAAACACAACCAACACTTCGAAACACACAGTCATTTCATTACACTAAATTTAATTAAAAAATACATTACACAGATTAACACAATTTAAATTCTTAAAAGAGGAGGAGAGTGTGGCCACATCCTTCGAGAAAGAGTACACGCGCAGTCTTGAGACGAGGATCTCTCAAGCATTTATATCAATAAATGTTTGTGAATCTGACGGATCGACTGGGTGTGTGCTCTTTTTCGTTTAGTGTAGAATAAACACAACCAACACTTCGAAACACACAGTCATTTCATTACACTAAATTTAATTAAAAAATACATTACACAGATTAACACAATTTAAATTCTTAAAAGAGGGAGGAGAGTGTGGCCACATCCTTCGAGAAAGAGTACACGCGCAGTCTTGAGACGAGGATCTCTCAAGCATTTATATCAATAAATGTTTGTGAATCTGACGGATCGACTGGGTGTGTGCTCTTTTTCGTTTAGTGTAGAATAAACACAACCAACACTTCGAAACACACAGTCATTTCATTACACTAAATTTAATTAAAAAATACATTACACAGATTAACACAATTTAAATTCTTAAAAGAGGGAGGAGAGTGTGGCCACATCCTTCGAGAAAGAGTACACGCGCAGTCTTGAGACGAGGATCTCTCAAGCATTTATATCAATAAATGTTTGTGAATCTGACGGATCGACTGGGTGTGTGCTCTTTTTCGTTTAGTGTAGAATAAACACAACCAACACTTCGAAACACACAGTCATTTCATTACACTAAATTTAATTAAAAAATACATTACACAGATTAACACAATTTAAATTCTTAAAAGAGGAGGAGAGTGTGGCCACATCCTTCGAGAAAGAGTACACGCGCAGTCTTGAGACGAGGATCTCTCAAGCATTTATATCAATAAATGTTTGTGAATCTGACGGATCGACTGGGTGTGTGCTCTTTTTCGTTTAGTGTAGAATAAACACAACCAACACTTCGAAACACACAGTCATTTCATTACACTAAATTTAATTAAAAAATACATTACACAGATTAACACAATTTAAATTCTTAAAAGAGGAGGAGAGTGTGGCCACATCCTTCGAGAAAGAGTACACGCGCAGTCTTGAGACGAGGATCTCTCAAGCATTTATATCAATAAATGTTTGTGAATCTGACGGATCGACTGGGTGTGTGCTCTTTTTCGTTTAGTGTAGAATAAACACAACCAACACTTCGAAACACACAGTCATTTCATTACACTAAATTTAATTAAAAAATACATTACACAGATTAACACAATTTAAATTCTTAAAAGAGGGAGGAGAGTGTGGCCACATCCTTCGAGAAAGAGTACACGCGCAGTCTTGAGACGAGGATCTCTCAAGCATTTATATCAATAAATGTTTGTGAATCTGACGGATCGACTGGGTGTGTGCTCTTTTTCGTTTAGTGTAGAATAAACACAACCAACACTTCGAAACACACAGTCATTTCATTACACTAAATTTAATTAAAAAATACATTACACAGATTAACACAATTTAAATTCTTAAAAGAGGAGGAGAGTGTGGCACATCCTTCGAGAAAGAGTACACGCGCAGTCTTGAGACGAGGATCTCTCAAGCATTTATATCAATAAATGTTTGTGAATCTGACGGATCGACTGGGTGTGTGCTCTTTTTCGTTTAGTGTAGAATAAACACAACCAACACTTCGAAACACACAGTCATTTCATTACACTAAATTTAATTAAAAAATACATTACACAGATTAACACAATTTAAATTCTTAAAAGAGGGAGGAGAGTGTGGCCACATCCTTCGAGAAAGAGTACACGCGCAGTCTTGAGACGAGGATCTCTCAAGCATTTATATCAATAAATGTTTGTGAATCTGACGGATCGACTGGGTGTGTGCTCTTTTTCGTTTAGTGTAGAATAAACACAACCAACACTTCGAAACACACAGTCATTTCATTACACTAAATTTAATTAAAAAATACATTACACAGATTAACACAATTTAAATTCTTAAAAGAGGGAGGAGAGTGTGGCCACATCCTTCGAGAAAGAGTACACGCGCAGTCTTGAGACGAGGATCTCTCAAGCATTTATATCAATAAATGTTTGTGAATCTGACGGATCGACTGGGTGTGTGCTCTTTTTCGTTTAGTGTAGAATAAACACAACCAACACTTCGAAACACACAGTCATTTCATTACACTAAATTTAATTAAAAAATACATTACACAGATTAACACAATTTAAATTCTTAAAAGAGGGAGGAGAGTGTGGCCACATCCTTCGAGAAAGAGTACACGCGCAGTCTTGAGACGAGGATCTCTCAAGCATTTATATCAATAAATGTTTGTGAATCTGACGGATCGACTGGGTGTGTGCTCTTTTTCGTTTAGTGTAGAATAAACACAACCAACACTTCGAAACACACAGTCATTTCATTACACTAAATTTAATTAAAAAATACATTACACAGATTAACACAATTTAAATTCTTAAAAGAGGGAGGAGAGTGTGGCCACATCCTTCGAGAAAGAGTACACGCGCAGTCTTGAGACGAGGATCTCTCAAGCATTTATATCAATAAATGTTTGTGAATCTGACGGATCGACTGGGTGTGTGCTCTTTTTCGTTTAGTGTAGAATAAACACAACCAACACTTCGAAACACACAGTCATTTCATTACACTAAATTTAATTAAAAAATACATTACACAGATTAACACAATTTAAATTCTTAAAAGAGGGAGGAGAGTGTGGCCACATCCTTCGAGAAAGAGTACACGCGCAGTCTTGAGACGAGGATCTCTCAAGCATTTATATCAATAAATGTTTGTGAATCTGACGGATCGACTGGGTGTGTGCTCTTTTTCGTTTAGTGTAGAATAAACACAACCAACACTTCGAAACACACAGTCATTTCATTACACTAAATTTAATTAAAAAATACATTACACAGATTAACACAATTTAAATTCTTAAAAGAGGGAGGAGAGTGTGGCACATCCTTCGAGAAAGAGTACACGCGCAGTCTTGAGACGAGGATCTCTCAAGCATTTATATCAATAAATGTTTGTGAATCTGACGGATCGACTGGGTGTGTGCTCTTTTTCGTTTAGTGTAGAATAAACACAACCAACACTTCGAAACACACAGTCATTTCATTACACTAAATTTAATTAAAAAATACATTACACAGATTAACACAATTTAAATTCTTAAAAGAGGAGGAGAGTGTGGCCACATCCTTCGAGAAAGAGTACACGCGCAGTCTTGAGACGAGGATCTCTCAAGCATTTATATCAATAAATGTTTGTGAATCTGACGGATCGACTGGGTGTGTGCTCTTTTTCGTTTAGTGTAGAATAAACACAACCAACACTTCGAAACACACAGTCATTTCATTACACTAAATTTAATTAAAAAATACATTACACAGATTAACACAATTTAAATTCTTAAAAGAGGGAGGAGAGTGTGGCCACATCCTTCGAGAAAGAGTACACGCGCAGTCTTGAGACGAGGATCTCTCAAGCATTTATATCAATAAATGTTTGTGAATCTGACGGATCGACTGGGTGTGTGCTCTTTTTCGTTTAGTGTAGAATAAACACAACCAACACTTCGAAACACACAGTCATTTCATTACACTAAATTTAATTAAAAAATACATTACACAGATTAACACAATTTAAATTCTTAAAAGAGGGAGGAGAGTGTGGCCACATCCTTCGAGAAAGAGTACACGCGCAGTCTTGAGACGAGGATCTCTCAAGCATTTATATCAATAAATGTTTGTGAATCTGACGGATCGACTGGGTGTGTGCTCTTTTTCGTTTAGTGTAGAATAAACACAACCAACACTTCGAAACACACAGTCATTTCATTACACTAAATTTAATTAAAAAATACATTACACAGATTAACACAATTTAAATTCTTAAAAGAGGGAGGAGAGTGTGGCCACATCCTTCGAGAAAGAGTACACGCGCAGTCTTGAGACGAGGATCTCTCAAGCATTTATATCAATAAATGTTTGTGAATCTGACGGATCGACTGGGTGTGTGCTCTTTTTCGTTTAGTGTAGAATAAACACAACCAACACTTCGAAACACACAGTCATTTCATTACACTAAATTTAATTAAAAAATACATTACACAGATTAACACAATTTAAATTCTTAAAAGAGGGAGGAGAGTGTGGCCACATCCTTCGAGAAAGAGTACACGCGCAGTCTTGAGACGAGGATCTCTCAAGCATTTATATCAATAAATGTTTGTGAATCTGACGGATCGACTGGGTGTGTGCTCTTTTTCGTTTAGTGTAGAATAAACACAACCAACACTTCGAAACACACAGTCATTTCATTACACTAAATTTAATTAAAAAATACATTACACAGATTAACACAATTTAAATTCTTAAAAGAGGGAGGAGAGTGTGGCACATCCTTCGAGAAAGAGTACACGCGCAGTCTTGAGACGAGGATCTCTCAAGCATTTATATCAATAAATGTTTGTGAATCTGACGGATCGACTGGGTGTGTGCTCTTTTTCGTTTAGTGTAGAATAAACACAACCAACACTTCGAAACACACAGTCATTTCATTACACTAAATTTAATTAAAAAATACATTACACAGATTAACACAATTTAAATTCTTAAAAGAGGGAGGAGAGTGTGGCACATCCTTCGAGAAAGAGTACACGCGCAGTCTTGAGACGAGGATCTCTCAAGCATTTATATCAATAAATGTTTGTGAATCTGACGGATCGACTGGGTGTGTGCTCTTTTTCGTTTAGTGTAGAATAAACACAACCAACACTTCGAAACACACAGTCATTTCATTACACTAAATTTAATTAAAAAATACATTACACAGATTAACACAATTTAAATTCTTAAAAGAGGGAGGAGAGTGTGGCCACATCCTTCGAGAAAGAGTACACGCGCAGTCTTGAGACGAGGATCTCTCAAGCATTTATATCAATAAATGTTTGTGAATCTGACGGATCGACTGGGTGTGTGCTCTTTTTCGTTTAGTGTAGAATAAACACAACCAACACTTCGAAACACACAGTCATTTCATTACACTAAATTTAATTAAAAAATACATTACACAGATTAACACAATTTAAATTCTTAAAAGAGGAGGAGAGTGTGGCCACATCCTTCGAGAAAGAGTACACGCGCAGTCTTGAGACGAGGATCTCTCAAGCATTTATATCAATAAATGTTTGTGAATCTGACGGATCGACTGGGTGTGTGCTCTTTTTCGTTTAGTGTAGAATAAACACAACCAACACTTCGAAACACACAGTCATTTCATTACACTAAATTTAATTAAAAAATACATTACACAGATTAACACAATTTAAATTCTTAAAAGAGGGAGGAGAGTGTGGCCACATCCTTCGAGAAAGAGTACACGCGCAGTCTTGAGACGAGGATCTCTCAAGCATTTATATCAATAAATGTTTGTGAATCTGACGGATCGACTGGGTGTGTGCTCTTTTTCGTTTAGTGTAGAATAAACACAACCAACACTTCGAAACACACAGTCATTTCATTACACTAAATTTAATTAAAAAATACATTACACAGATTAACACAATTTAAATTCTTAAAAGAGGGAGGAGAGTGTGGCCACATCCTTCGAGAAAGAGTACACGCGCAGTCTTGAGACGAGGATCTCTCAAGCATTTATATCAATAAATGTTTGTGAATCTGACGGATCGACTGGGTGTGTGCTCTTTTTCGTTTAGTGTAGAATAAACACAACCAACACTTCGAAACACACAGTCATTTCATTACACTAAATTTAATTAAAAAATACATTACACAGATTAACACAATTTAAATTCTTAAAAGAGGAGGAGAGTGTGGCCACATCCTTCGAGAAAGAGTACACGCGCAGTCTTGAGACGAGGATCTCTCAAGCATTTATATCAATAAATGTTTGTGAATCTGACGGATCGACTGGGTGTGTGCTCTTTTTCGTTTAGTGTAGAATAAACACAACCAACACTTCGAAACACACAGTCATTTCATTACACTAAATTTAATTAAAAAATACATTACACAGATTAACACAATTTAAATTCTTAAAAGAGGAGGAGAGTGTGGCCACATCCTTCGAGAAAGAGTACACGCGCAGTCTTGAGACGAGGATCTCTCAAGCATTTATATCAATAAATGTTTGTGAATCTGACGGATCGACTGGGTGTGTGCTCTTTTTCGTTTAGTGTAGAATAAACACAACCAACACTTCGAAACACACAGTCATTTCATTACACTAAATTTAATTAAAAAATACATTACACAGATTAACACAATTTAAATTCTTAAAAGAGGGAGGAGAGTGTGGCCACATCCTTCGAGAAAGAGTACACGCGCAGTCTTGAGACGAGGATCTCTCAAGCATTTATATCAATAAATGTTTGTGAATCTGACGGATCGACTGGGTGTGTGCTCTTTTTCGTTTAGTGTAGAATAAACACAACCAACACTTCGAAACACACAGTCATTTCATTACACTAAATTTAATTAAAAAATACATTACACAGATTAACACAATTTAAATTCTTAAAAGAGGAGGAGAGTGTGGCCACATCCTTCGAGAAAGAGTACACGCGCAGTCTTGAGACGAGGATCTCTCAAGCATTTATATCAATAAATGTTTGTGAATCTGACGGATCGACTGGGTGTGTGCTCTTTTTCGTTTAGTGTAGAATAAACACAACCAACACTTCGAAACACACAGTCATTTCATTACACTAAATTTAATTAAAAAATACATTACACAGATTAACACAATTTAAATTCTTAAAAGAGGGAGGAGAGTGTGGCCACATCCTTCGAGAAAGAGTACACGCGCAGTCTTGAGACGAGGATCTCTCAAGCATTTATATCAATAAATGTTTGTGAATCTGACGGATCGACTGGGTGTGTGCTCTTTTTCGTTTAGTGTAGAATAAACACAACCAACACTTCGAAACACACAGTCATTTCATTACACTAAATTTAATTAAAAAATACATTACACAGATTAACACAATTTAAATTCTTAAAAGAGGGAGGAGAGTGTGGCCACATCCTTCGAGAAAGAGTACACGCGCAGTCTTGAGACGAGGATCTCTCAAGCATTTATATCAATAAATGTTTGTGAATCTGACGGATCGACTGGGTGTGTGCTCTTTTTCGTTTAGTGTAGAATAAACACAACCAACACTTCGAAACACACAGTCATTTCATTACACTAAATTTAATTAAAAAATACATTACACAGATTAACACAATTTAAATTCTTAAAAGAGGAGGAGAGTGTGGCCACATCCTTCGAGAAAGAGTACACGCGCAGTCTTGAGACGAGGATCTCTCAAGCATTTATATCAATAAATGTTTGTGAATCTGACGGATCGACTGGGTGTGTGCTCTTTTTCGTTTAGTGTAGAATAAACACAACCAACACTTCGAAACACACAGTCATTTCATTACACTAAATTTAATTAAAAAATACATTACACAGATTAACACAATTTAAATTCTTAAAAGAGGAGGAGAGTGTGGCACATCCTTCGAGAAAGAGTACACGCGCAGTCTTGAGACGAGGATCTCTCAAGCATTTATATCAATAAATGTTTGTGAATCTGACGGATCGACTGGGTGTGTGCTCTTTTTCGTTTAGTGTAGAATAAACACAACCAACACTTCGAAACACACAGTCATTTCATTACACTAAATTTAATTAAAAAATACATTACACAGATTAACACAATTTAAATTCTTAAAAGAGGAGGAGAGTGTGGCCACATCCTTCGAGAAAGAGTACACGCGCAGTCTTGAGACGAGGATCTCTCAAGCATTTATATCAATAAATGTTTGTGAATCTGACGGATCGACTGGGTGTGTGCTCTTTTTCGTTTAGTGTAGAATAAACACAACCAACACTTCGAAACACACAGTCATTTCATTACACTAAATTTAATTAAAAAATACATTACACAGATTAACACAATTTAAATTCTTAAAAGAGGAGGAGAGTGTGGCCACATCCTTCGAGAAAGAGTACACGCGCAGTCTTGAGACGAGGATCTCTCAAGCATTTATATCAATAAATGTTTGTGAATCTGACGGATCGACTGGGTGTGTGCTCTTTTTCGTTTAGTGTAGAATAAACACAACCAACACTTCGAAACACACAGTCATTTCATTACACTAAATTTAATTAAAAAATACATTACACAGATTAACACAATTTAAATTCTTAAAAGAGGAGGAGAGTGTGGCCACATCCTTCGAGAAAGAGTACACGCGCAGTCTTGAGACGAGGATCTCTCAAGCATTTATATCAATAAATGTTTGTGAATCTGACGGATCGACTGGGTGTGTGCTCTTTTTCGTTTAGTGTAGAATAAACACAACCAACACTTCGAAACACACAGTCATTTCATTACACTAAATTTAATTAAAAAATACATTACACAGATTAACACAATTTAAATTCTTAAAAGAGGGAGGAGAGTGTGGCCACATCCTTCGAGAAAGAGTACACGCGCAGTCTTGAGACGAGGATCTCTCAAGCATTTATATCAATAAATGTTTGTGAATCTGACGGATCGACTGGGTGTGTGCTCTTTTTCGTTTAGTGTAGAATAAACACAACCAACACTTCGAAACACACAGTCATTTCATTACACTAAATTTAATTAAAAAATACATTACACAGATTAACACAATTTAAATTCTTAAAAGAGGGAGGAGAGTGTGGCCACATCCTTCGAGAAAGAGTACACGCGCAGTCTTGAGACGAGGATCTCTCAAGCATTTATATCAATAAATGTTTGTGAATCTGACGGATCGACTGGGTGTGTGCTCTTTTTCGTTTAGTGTAGAATAAACACAACCAACACTTCGAAACACACAGTCATTTCATTACACTAAATTTAATTAAAAAATACATTACACAGATTAACACAATTTAAATTCTTAAAAGAGGGAGGAGAGTGTGGCCACATCCTTCGAGAAAGAGTACACGCGCAGTCTTGAGACGAGGATCTCTCAAGCATTTATATCAATAAATGTTTGTGAATCTGACGGATCGACTGGGTGTGTGCTCTTTTTCGTTTAGTGTAGAATAAACACAACCAACACTTCGAAACACACAGTCATTTCATTACACTAAATTTAATTAAAAAATACATTACACAGATTAACACAATTTAAATTCTTAAAAGAGGAGGAGAGTGTGGCCACATCCTTCGAGAAAGAGTACACGCGCAGTCTTGAGACGAGGATCTCTCAAGCATTTATATCAATAAATGTTTGTGAATCTGACGGATCGACTGGGTGTGTGCTCTTTTTCGTTTAGTGTAGAATAAACACAACCAACACTTCGAAACACACAGTCATTTCATTACACTAAATTTAATTAAAAAATACATTACACAGATTAACACAATTTAAATTCTTAAAAGAGGGAGGAGAGTGTGGCCACATCCTTCGAGAAAGAGTACACGCGCAGTCTTGAGACGAGGATCTCTCAAGCATTTATATCAATAAATGTTTGTGAATCTGACGGATCGACTGGGTGTGTGCTCTTTTTCGTTTAGTGTAGAATAAACACAACCAACACTTCGAAACACACAGTCATTTCATTACACTAAATTTAATTAAAAAATACATTACACAGATTAACACAATTTAAATTCTTAAAAGAGGAGGAGAGTGTGGCCACATCCTTCGAGAAAGAGTACACGCGCAGTCTTGAGACGAGGATCTCTCAAGCATTTATATCAATAAATGTTTGTGAATCTGACGGATCGACTGGGTGTGTGCTCTTTTTCGTTTAGTGTAGAATAAACACAACCAACACTTCGAAACACACAGTCATTTCATTACACTAAATTTAATTAAAAAATACATTACACAGATTAACACAATTTAAATTCTTAAAAGAGGAGGAGAGTGTGGCCACATCCTTCGAGAAAGAGTACACGCGCAGTCTTGAGACGAGGATCTCTCAAGCATTTATATCAATAAATGTTTGTGAATCTGACGGATCGACTGGGTGTGTGCTCTTTTTCGTTTAGTGTAGAATAAACACAACCAACACTTCGAAACACACAGTCATTTCATTACACTAAATTTAATTAAAAAATACATTACACAGATTAACACAATTTAAATTCTTAAAAGAGGGAGGAGAGTGTGGCCACATCCTTCGAGAAAGAGTACACGCGCAGTCTTGAGACGAGGATCTCTCAAGCATTTATATCAATAAATGTTTGTGAATCTGACGGATCGACTGGGTGTGTGCTCTTTTTCGTTTAGTGTAGAATAAACACAACCAACACTTCGAAACACACAGTCATTTCATTACACTAAATTTAATTAAAAAATACATTACACAGATTAACACAATTTAAATTCTTAAAAGAGGAGGAGAGTGTGGCCACATCCTTCGAGAAAGAGTACACGCGCAGTCTTGAGACGAGGATCTCTCAAGCATTTATATCAATAAATGTTTGTGAATCTGACGGATCGACTGGGTGTGTGCTCTTTTTCGTTTAGTGTAGAATAAACACAACCAACACTTCGAAACACACAGTCATTTCATTACACTAAATTTAATTAAAAAATACATTACACAGATTAACACAATTTAAATTCTTAAAAGAGGAGGAGAGTGTGGCCACATCCTTCGAGAAAGAGTACACGCGCAGTCTTGAGACGAGGATCTCTCAAGCATTTATATCAATAAATGTTTGTGAATCTGACGGATCGACTGGGTGTGTGCTCTTTTTCGTTTAGTGTAGAATAAACACAACCAACACTTCGAAACACACAGTCATTTCATTACACTAAATTTAATTAAAAAATACATTACACAGATTAACACAATTTAAATTCTTAAAAGAGGGAGGAGAGTGTGGCCACATCCTTCGAGAAAGAGTACACGCGCAGTCTTGAGACGAGGATCTCTCAAGCATTTATATCAATAAATGTTTGTGAATCTGACGGATCGACTGGGTGTGTGCTCTTTTTCGTTTAGTGTAGAATAAACACAACCAACACTTCGAAACACACAGTCATTTCATTACACTAAATTTAATTAAAAAATACATTACATAGATTAACACAATTTAAATTCTTAAAAGAGGGAGGAGAGTGTGGCCACTTTTTCGAGAAAGTGTACACGCACAGTCTTGAGACGAGGATCTCTCAAGGATTTATATCATTAATGTTTGTGAATCTGACGGATCGACTGGGTGTGTGCTCTTTTTCGTTTAGTG